>JAXBDA010002230.1:0-44616 GCA_036023075.1 Gaultheria prostrata | reverse complement strand
TGTAGCGCTCGAGATGGATTATAACTGAAAGTTATTCCCTCGGTAGCGCTACACCTAAAATGGTGTAGCGCTCGTGGTCCTTCTGGACAAAACTTCACTTAGCCAAATTTCAAGGCATTCTCAACAACCTTTTTCAAAATCTTAAAGAGTAAAATGTAAGTAGGTAAATTACATTTCCAAAAACAAATACTATTATTCATCAATAATAAGTAACCTTAAAATGATGTACATATTTTTTTATTTACAAAAGATACTTAGGGGTACTAAAATATAGGGTCCTTGAAATACATAGTTTTTTGGGGCCTAAATCGGCCGCGACACTCGCTTTAGCTCAGGGCCGGCTCTGCATTGACGAATTTTAGGTGTAAGATGATTCTAAATATCACAAAATGCAACTTTTCAGAGGTATTTGATTGTACTTGTATCAATTTTTTGCTGGATCTAAATTACGAATATTCATGCTTCATTGCGGTGAAGTTCAAAAATGCAAAATCCTTTTAAGGCTGCCCAATATCCTTTCCGTTTCCAAATATTTTTACGAATACGCTTTTTTGAGATAGAGGTACGTTTTTTTTTTAACTCCCACGTCGTGAGATAGTTCGGTCCATATCCGGTGTGGGTGTTAGAGCATTGAGAGGACCTTTCCCTAGTACGAGAGGACTGGGAAGGACGCACCTCTGGGGTACCAGTTATCGTGCCCACGGTAAAGAGGTAAGGACTTGGTCAGCATGGTTGCTTTCTCGGGGCTTTCTTTCTCTTCGAAGGGTATTTCGATCCCTGATTCCTGGCCGTACTTGTAGGGAAGGAGGCCCTCACCTTGTTTGGAAGGGTTTTGAGTCTACCTACCTACCTACATGAAACATCAGTTACTATGACCCTCTATCTGATCTGATGATTGATTCTTCTTGATTGGCCGGGATGGGGTTTAGGCATACGGAGTCCCCTGATCCCTTCCGTCAGGGTGGTGGTTTAGCAGCAACTACAGGCCAGGCTAGGACAGGAAAAAAGGATTTTGCATTTTTGAACTTCACCGCGATGAAGCATGACATGAATATTCGTAATTTGGATCCAACAAAAAATTGATACAAGTACAATCAAATACCTCTGAAGAGTTGCATTTTGTGATATTTAGAATCATCTTACACCTAAAATTCGTCAATGATTAACCAAGTCAGGAATTAAGAATAAGCTTACTAGCCATTAATCACTTTATGAGATGTAAATTGCGTGCCATAATAAGATTTGGGAATTCAATAAATTAGGAGAAGTAGAATATCGCTTTACTTCTAGTACTATTTTGTTTGTTTCTATAAAAAATAGCGAAAATATACATTAAAAAAAGATCTTATAATGTATGACAAAAAAAAAAAAATGTTCTTTTATAGATATACATATGGACCTTGATACTTACTTTGATGGGTTAGATTAATAAAATCACAATCAAGGTATTCAAAAAGGAATTTGGTACTTTTATAATTTAAGGAAAATTAATAATTTCAAGTACTGGATACTCATGAGAATCATCAAATAAGTAAACGCATGCGTTTTTTATGAGTATTGAAATCTAAAACCAATACGTACATATGGACCTTACACTTTATGGGCTTATTGATGTTTGATACTTATCAAACCAATTAGTAATTTTTGCACTAATATCACCAAGGATCAGGGGTGAGTGTTGTGCACCTGGGTGCTATGTACTCCTCGGCCGTCCGATCATGTTTTGGACGACCCGGATGTATTTGGTAATTTTAATTTAATTTTGATTTATTTTTACCGGTAAAAAATCAAAATACATCCGGGCCGTCCAAAACACAATCGGACAGCCGAGGAGTGCACAATATAGTGCATAACACCCGAATGCACATCACCCACCCCGTTTCCACCAAACTATCCTTTCGTAACCTATGGGAAGCTATTTTCACACATTTTTAGTCTTCCACAATGTACAAAAGGACAGTTTGGTCCACTATAATTGGGATTTCTGTTCAAAAATCACGGCAGGGGTAGTTTGTCATGCGACATGGGTAGTTTGTAATTTTTCAAACATGAAGGGAAAATTTGTGATTTCTAGAATACTCAGGGAGGTTTTGGTAAGGGGAGTGATATTGGTACTCCCCCTTCTCTATTAGCACTCTATTTTTTTTTTGTCTTTTGAGTAAAATTAGTAAATTACTCTTATAGTTAACCTGTAAAACAAAAAAAGAAGTGCTAATATCAATTCCCTTTGATAATTGGCTCTATATTTTTTCGAGTCATTTCGTTCATTTACTCGTGTATTAAATGAGAGAGATATGGCGTGTTGAAAAACTCGATCATCGTTAATTACAATGCAACTAACTCAGAACCTCATTTAATACGAACTAAAACATTAATTACCACCAGCTTTCAGTTGTAGTCAAAAGTGGATGTTGTTTTCGTTAAATGATATTTTTGTAATGTATGTGAGGAGAATGAATTGTAAAATACTGAAAATTCCGTCGAAAATACTGAAACTACTACAATTGTAACTTGTAATCCATTTTATACCAAGAGTAATACAATGTATGAGTTTCCCAACAAAAAAACCATAAGAAGAAGAAGATGACGACGACGACGACTATAACGTCTTGCGCATATGACGGTAATTTCGAACGTGTCATTGGAAAAAAAAAAGTACATAAAAAAATATAATCAAAATCATCATATATGCAAGTCCTCACGTCACGTACGTAAAGTAGATTCACCGTAGTCTCATTTAACAATCGAAAAAATCAAATCGATGGGAATTGTTTCCATGAATAACATAGTCATCGTTACCTATAAAATAAATAAGCCGCTCAAATTGTTGAATGAATCAGCTGAAGAAGAAGACTGTAATAGAATATATGAATGAATCAATGACTCATTCAAAATTACATGACGCGAGGGATTATAAATATGAGAATTTGAATGTGTAATCCCTCACGTCATATATGTAATACCTCACGTTATGTGATTTCGAATGTGTCATTGATTCATTAATTACGTTACTAGGGTTTTGTGTCTGTGATGTGCAGTCACTTTGGGGTCCATCTCGGTGGTTTGATCCGAATGATTTATTTTGTTCGTTTGGTCGAGTATGTAGTCCACGCAAAAATTCAGGTTCATCGGACATCGGTTACTATGTTTTCAGACTGCATTTTTCGCGGAACCGAAACACTCAAAGAAGAAGTTGTAGGTTATTTTTTTCTTCTACAAAGCTGTAAGTTAAATGGTCATCAATCAAGCAGTTATGGATATCCGATCACCTTGAATTTTTTTGTGGACTACATAATTGACGAGACGAACATAATGTACGATTCAGATCAAATAACGGGACCCGGAGTGGGCTCCAAACCCTACACCGCTAGGGCTGTAAACGAGCCAAGCTTTAGAGTGTTCAGGTTTGTTCATTAAGTTTTTAAGTGAACTCGAGCCGAGCTTGAACTCCATGGAAATTTGATGAGCCGAGCTTCCCTAGGTTTGACTCGAATTCAAACTTGTTCACGAGCCTTAAAAAGTAAAAAATATTAGATATTTATACTCTTATACAGGTCTAGAACTACTAATAAAATTTTCATTTTGTACATATATAAACAAGTTTACACATATACAAAATTATAAAAACATATCAAAATGTAAGTATATAGTACTTTTAAAGGTTTATACATGTACGAGTTGTAAAATTTTCAAAAAGCACATATAAAACTTTATACATATTGAAGGTTATATGTGAAAATTTATGAGATATATACATGTATTCACAAGCCAAACCGAGCCGAATACTATCAGGTTCAGGTTCGGCTCATTTAATAATCAAGCCTAAAATTGAGTTCAGGTTCAGCTCGTTTAGTCCTCGAACTGAACTCGGATGAGTTGTTACCGAGTCGAGCCTCGAACAGTTCACGAACGGCTCGGTTCATTTACAGCCCTAATCCTATACACAACACGTGTGGGTGCACGAATCAGGGGCGCGTGTAGTGAGTAAAATGTAGGGAGTGAATTTTTTTTTTTGATCAAGGGAGTGAATTTAGATGAACTAGTTTTCAGTGGGGAAAGAAACGGGGCGCATCCGGCCGTCCATTTCGATTTTGGACGGTCCGGATTATGGGGAAAGAAACAGGAGAGACAGAGAGAGAAAGGGGATAGAGAGGTGGAGAGAGATGGTTTCGATCTGCGTTGTGCAATACACTTTTAGATAGTCCGGATGTAACGTTCGGACACGACATAAGCTCGACTATATGGTACCCATCCGGTATACATAATTTTTTCACTCACTACAGGGGCCCGGCTCCGTGGGTGCACAGAAGAGACATGGGACTCCTATTACCGTCTTCTTCTCCAGCTGATTCATTGAAACAATTTGAATGGCTTATTTTATAGGTTATGATCTTGTTATCCATGGCCGATCAAATAAAGAAATCTAATAGTAGAAAGGTCAAATCATCCACACTATTCCCGTTGATTTAGGGGTATATGCAAACGCCACTGCATTTGTCTTTCCCTTGTCCTTTAGCCATTGTTTTTTCTCCAGCTTCTTGGTTGAAAACGGAAAAGATACGCATGCATATAAAACTGACAGTGGGTCTTGTTCGATTTGCTACTTCAATTCCCTCCAAAAAAATTCCCAGAGGAAACTGGAATGCCCGTGAGATTGACAGACAAGTTAGAGGGACCATTTCGATAAATTTCCCTACTAGATACAGTACATGATACAAAATTTACAAGTGAGTGCTAGATATCAGTGGTAGGTGGGTTATTGATTGATTTGAGATTTTGAATGGCCGGCGGCGAGGAAGGCGGATCGACGACCACTTTGGAGTACACTCCCACATGGGTTGTTGCCTGCGTTTGCACTCTCATTGTCGCCATTTCCTTGGCCGTCGAACGCGGCCTTCACTACACCGGCAAGGCAATCTCTTTCTCTCTCTCTCTCTCTAAACGCTTTCATTTCACATACGGCCTATTTAGGCCAAAGTAGAAAAACAATCCTTTTGTTTTATTTTTTTTTCTGGAAAAAGCTAAAAGTTAAAAGTGGATTGGTTTGGCCACTTTTTGTGCTTTTTGCTCTTCCACCCCTCAAATTGTATTGGTTTTTTGATTGTTTTTTGTTTATCGTAAAGTTGCTTATTTAAGCCAAATCCTGTGACTTTTTGAAACTCCCCAAAACAAAAAACATTCTTTTCTACTTTGGCCAAAATAGGTCTACATCTATAGTTCTCTCTCCTCCTTTTCATGGTGACAAAGTGTGATATTAGAAAGGGGAGGTGAGATTCGGTGAGAAAAGATAAGGACCAATTAAAACATTTTAGTTTTGTACTTTTCTCTTCAATTCTCGTCAAAATCTAAATTAGTAATTTGGCTAGAAATCATACCCCTCTCTTATCTTTTCACACAAAATCTCTCCATCGAAAAAGGCTGAATTGCTTTGTTTGGAACGGACTTGGGGTGGGTGCTGTGCACCTGGGTGCTATGCACTCCTCGGCCGTCTGATCATGTTTTAGGCGGCTTGGATGCCTTTGGCTATTTTAATTTAATTTTGATTTACTTTTATCGGTAAAAAATCAAAACACATCCGGACCATCCAAAACACAATCGGATGGCCGATGGGTGCACACCACGATGTATAGCACCCAAATGCACAATACCCACCCCGTTTCCATTTGGAACCTAGGCAAAGGAAGAGAAAAAAATGCTTTGTTTGAACCTATGCAAAGGAAGAAAAAAAAGGTGAGGAAAGATAAGTACCAATCATAACATTTTATTTTTTGTACTTTTCTCTCTAATTCTCGTCAAAATACGTAATTCAAATGGTAATTTGGCTAGAAATGTTTGAATTGCTTTGTTTGGAACCTATGCCAAGGAAGTGAAAAAAAAAAATGCTTTGTTTGAACCTATGCGACGGGAAAAAAAGAAAAGAAAAGAAAGGGAAATTGAGAGGAAAGTTGATCAACCAACCTTTCTCTTTGTAGTATTCTTTTCGGAAAGTCTAGGGGCACACCCACTCAGTCACATACCAACCACATCCATGCATGTGAGACCTATTTTGAGGTCCCACACGAGTGATAAGAGTCTTTCAGTTTGTTTAAAATATTTTTTTAAGGGTCCCTGAAAAAAACTAGCTCAATCAGATATCACTAAAGGCTCGATTGATTCATTAAAGTTTCAGCTCCTGAATCAAATGGACCAAAACTTTAACAAACTTATCAAGCCTTTCCCGATATCTGATTGAGCTGATTTTTTTCACGGATCCTTACAAAAATGTTTTAAACTAATTGAACTACTCCGATCACTCGTGTGGGACCTCAAAGTAGGTCCCCCACGCATGGGTGTGACTGGTATGTGACTGAATGGGTGTGCCTGCAGCAGAGCCTTTCTTTTTCCCCTATAATTGGAACCAAGCGACCAGGAAAGATTTCTTCTGTTTTCCCTATGTTCTAAGAATCTAAACTGAGCGTAAACGTACCCAATTATATACGCACACTTTTATTTCGCACACTTTTATTTCACATGTATAATTCTCTCTCTCTCTCTCTCTCTCTCTATATATATATATATATATAGGACGGATCCGTGGACACATATTTTGCACACATATTTTGACACTCCATCTCAGCCCTTGAAATCAAGGGCTGAGATTAGAACTTTAAAAACCCCTCCCTCTCCGTCTTTAGACATTCTCTCTCCTCTCTACCCTCACAACCGACACACCTCTGGGTTTTCTCCCACTCTGGCAACTCGATTACCGGCGAGCCTCCTCCGGCGACCCATGTTAATCGTTTGGATGACTTACATGTTTGTCCTCAGATTCAAAAATCACCCCTTTCGTCTCCTTCAATATCTCGTCAATTTCACCTTTTCCATAAACATAACAGTCATGGGAAGATTAATCAAGTTATTCATGAGTATCAAAAACTAGTCCCAAGTTTCACCCACTCCCAGGTTTTCATATTCATCAAGTTTTCTTCTTAATAAGTTGGTTTTAATTGAACCTCGCACAAACCGAGATAATTTGGGAAGAAATCGAACCATAAGGGGAAGGGGAAGCTGCACATATCTAATGCACCTGTGTAATAACCAACAGAAACAGGGGAGAACATATAATACCTCAGTAATCTTGACATAAACTACAATCAATTTTTCTTTTTTATTCTCCTCTTGATCAGTCATAAAGATCTACAGTAAATAGGTGTGATAATTTGATACTCATGAGTTGGGTTCTTTGCCGCCGTTCGTACTGGTGTGTTCGCAGGAAAAATAGCTCCGATGGACCACCGGTGGAACCGCATGGTCTTGGAGGAGATCAGCCTCCCGTGACGGTAGTTGATGGCGCTGAGTTCGGATCCATGGATAGAGAGAGAATAGAAGTTAGGGTAGAGAGAGAACATAAGGGAGGAGAAAGGACTAGCGTAAAGTTTTTAATCTCAACCCTTGATTTCAAGGGCTGAGATGAAGTGTCAAAATGTGTGTCCACGGATCCGCCCTCTATATATATATATATATATATGTTACCCATCTGACAATGAATAACTTTATTGCAGTATCTGAAGAAGAAGAACCAAAAATCCCTCTTCGAAGCTCTTCAGAAAGTAAAAGGAGGTGCCATTTCCTTCTGAATATTTTCTTTTACAGCCCCTTTGATTGTGAGGAGGGGAAGGAGCCAACACAAAAATCATTTTCAGTACTTTTCTCTACAGTTCTCACCAAATTACCAAACAAGTGATTTGGCAAGAAACTCCAGTGCTTTCTTTTCTGTTCTTATCAAGTCTATCAATGAGAAATATTGTGATTAGAAAAGGGAGCAAAAATTGCAAATGGTGAGGTTTGATGAGAAAAACTTTCATGCCGAACGGGTCGCACATCCGAGCTGTCCAAATATGTTTTGGATGGCCCAGATTGAAGGGTGACATTTTTAAGGTGCAAATTTACCCCAACAAGTCTGGCACATTTGGACGGCTCGGATGCGCGGACTGGTACCATGTGGCGGTACCCTATTCGGACGCAAGTTTTTCTCGTGTGTGACAGACCTATAGATTTGCTAATGATCATATGAATTTGCATTTTTACAAGGTCTATTTAGTTTTTTGATATATGGATGGATGTGTGAATGGATGCAGAGTTGATGCTTTTAGGGTTCATATCGCTACTTCTGACTGTATTCCAAGGCAGTGTAATCAAGATATGTGTGCATGAGGGAGTAACCCTTCATCTCCTTCCTTGTAAGTTGTCATCAGAATCAGAAACAACTTCCCATATTGGACGTTTGCTCGCGGAAGGTTCACAAGTGACTGGTTACTGTGCTGATAAGGTGACCCAATCCCCGTTACTCACTGTCTATGAAGCATGGGTACTGGTATGGGGTAAGGGTACAATACGGGTACGGGTATGCGATACGGCAAAAACTCAATAGGGTATGGGTACGGGTACGGTTGGGTACGTCAGTTTAATTTATTTTACTTTTTTCTATTTTACTATGTTCCATTGGATAAACCCAATAATAAACCCATTTTGCCAACAAAAAGCAGCATAAATAAAAGTTAGAGATTAAGAGTTCATACATCAAGTTTAACATGTCTAGAATCCTAAATCAAAGCAATGGTGTTTTAGTACATACCAATAACAAGCTCCATAACAAAACAAAACAAAAAAAAAAGAAAGAAAGAAAGAAAGAAAGAAAATAATATTGAGAACAAAGGCTCTTGAATTTTATCGACTTCTTCTCTAAACATCACAGCTTCCATCTCTGACTCATCAAGTGAAAGATCAACGATTTCAAGAATACCAGCACCCCCATTGAATCAAATGGATCTCCAGCAATGTCCCACAACCTAGTCTCTCCTTGGGTATAATGTGGTGTACTACTTGAGTCGTGGTAGTCCGTTTATTACTTTATCGCATTGTGCATTGCATTTTAAGGCCAACTGTCTGAGTTTTTTTCCCATGCGGAACCACTAAATTTTTTAAACCTTTACGAATAGGCCCAAAAGTACCCAGAAACTCAAAAGTACCTGATACGTTTTCAGAGTACCCGGTACATATTTAGAAGTACCCAGAAGTACCAGTACCCGGTACGTATTTAGAAGTACCTAGAAGTACCAGTACCCGGTATGGATACGAGTACGAGTACGTTGGGGTTTTAGAAGTACCTGTGCTTCATAGCTCACTGTAAATACGATATTTGTGACGAATGTTAGAGTTGATTTCTATTTTGTGGTCCGAAGAACCACCATAACATGATAGCACATATTCTGGATTTTATGGTAGCTGTCATTTATGTTTTCCATAGATAAATGTATTTATTCTGCATTAAGATTTTAGGGATGTCATGATTTGTTTGGAAGTAGGTTAACCTAATTGTTGGGGCCAAAGACAGAGCATGTAATTGGTGGTTGACGAGGAATGGTGCAGGGGGTGATTGTGCTTGATTTTGTTCCCTTTCTTTTTGTGTGCGTGTCTTGTTTTGTGATGTTGGGTGGGTGGATTTGGGAGATTAAATAATTACACAGAACATCCCATGTTTTCAGCCTAAAAACCATGGAAATTGACAAGAACATAAAATTTTGAAATGATGGAAACTTGTGAGGGTCAATTGTAAAACTATACATGAAGACTTCTATGAGTGAATAATTAAATGTTGTGCTCATTCCTAACATGGTTTGACAATGTACTTAAAACACTTTCTTTGCTTGGTTAATAAATTTTTTAGTTTGTGTTATCTTATTGTGCTTCAAATTTGTGCCCCCTTTAAACTGAATTACTGAATCCTCAACTCCTGGTGGTTAACCAAGGGCTTGTTTATCTCCTGGTTCTCCACAAGTGAGATCAGGGTTTGAGCCTCGACAGAGGCATTTGGGGTTTAGGGCTATGGATAGCTTCTAGACTACTTCTGGACTAACTCACTAACTCTCCCGCTAACCCCCACTAATGTATACCGAATGGCAAAAAAAAAAAAAAACTCCTGGTGGTCTACACAGTTTGATCTTGTGTGGGTGTGAATGTTGTTGGATCCTTCCAGAAAGATACAAAATTGAATTTGTGGAGTCAGTATTTGAATGGGTTGTGTTGGGGAAGATCTTGCTGTTTGGCTGTTAATAGGATTGTTAGGAGGCGTGTCGAAAAGTATTCCTAAAGCATTGAAGTGCCTGTCTAGTTTTCTTTTTGATTGTATCATTCGGGGAGTAATGAGGAAAATGCCACTCATTTGGTACAAGTAAGAGTCTGTCGGGTGCCCTTGTCTGATAACTGATATAATTACTTTGCTCAAAGCCTTTAGCAGTGCGAATCCTGTATTGTCAATAATAGGTTTGACAAGCCTTAATTGACTTTCGACTGCATCAACCTCTAACCATATGAGTTGCAATCTAATGGAGCACAATATCAGAAGAAGGCAACTTAGTTTGGTCAATTAAATTCCTCCGTTCCAAAATAACATTCCACTACGAAAAGACATGCTATTTTCGGATAAAAAAAATAAAATGCTTCCGAGCATAGTTTTTAAATTTTTTTTACACCAAATTAAAGAGCTCAATTAGTTCTTTAATTTGGTGTCAAAAAATTTACAAAATTATTCTCGGAAGCATTTTATTTTTTGATCTGAAAATTGCACGTCTTTTCGTAGTGGACTATTATTTTGGAATGGAGGGAGTACATCTGAAGTAAATGTAGACTGAAAGTAAATGGATATGTTATTTCCAATAATTCTACATACCTCCCAAAAGCAGGAATTCTTTATTCCTACAGTTTGGGGTGGTTTGCAGCCTGCAGGGAATGGGTTTAGCAGAAACGGGTTTGCTTTATCGTCTAAGATGGGTTGCTGACACAGAAGATCAATATCCCTCTTGTGTTGATATCACAAAGACTTAATGTATTGAACAGATACCATAGAAACCTTCTTAAGCTAATTCAATCCTTATCTGGTTCTTAGTCTTCATAAGGAGATAAGTTATTGAGCATACTCTGATATGGATTGTGTTGGAACATGTTTATGGAGCCTGTTATGTACCACACTACTTGGTATTTTGTAACACCATAAGTTCATATTCGGATTGTCATCTTTGTTGCACATGTAAATCCTCAAGTCGAATTACTTATTTTGCATCTTTTGTTATGTTTTATTCCTACAGAACAAGGTGCAATTGGTGTCTGTCAAAGCATTGCATCAATTACATATATTTATCTTCGTGCTAGCCATTGTCCATGTCCTCTTCAATGTTGCCACAGTTGTAATTGGAATCGCAAAGGTGAGCATATTATTTGTTCATTCTTTTTCCCCTAGCTATGCTTGGTTGTGACTTATCTACTTTTTTATGCTTCTGCCATAACTTCTTTTGTTCATCATGACATAGATACGACAATGGAAACAATGGGAAGACTCTATTGAAATTGAAAATTATGATGCAAAACCAGGTGAGAGTTATTGTCCATCAAAACTTAGCTTAATTTGCTATTTCTCTGACCATTTTTATTAAGTATGCATTTGACATTATGTTTGTTTTTAACTCGAGTATGTCACAGTAAGTGTTCAACAGATCAATACGGATTTTAGATGAATGCAAGAAGGCCTGATTTTAGCTCAATAAGGTCTAAGTTTATTGATACATGTTGAAAACTTTTGGTAGTTATTTTTCTTCTGCTGTAGTTTTTAGAACTACGGAAGAAATAAACCTTATGAAAAAAAGGAAAGAAAATAAAAGGGACCGACTTTTCCTTGTAAAGGGAGGGAGTCATGCTTTCGTGTAAGACAGTGAAGGTAGCTGATTGTTTAGTGTTTAACTGCTTTCATCCTGTGCCATGCGTAAAGCTTACCGTCATCTTGTGCATAATACTTCTAATATGTGCCCTTTATTGTGCAGATTTGATCACTGATGTACATCAACATGACTTCATCAGGGGTCGCTTTCTGGGTATGGATAAAAATTCAGCTTTTTTGGGTTGGCTGGTAAGTTCTTACCTTCTCATTCTAGGATCGGTCTTCCACTGCACAAAAAATTGTATCATTGTTTGACATCACTGATACCCGGTGTCCCATAATTGCTTAATTTTCCTCCTAATATACTGGGTTTCTCTTTTATGCTTATTTTCTTTAATGCTAGAAGTTCAACATCAAATGACATCCTGAGTTGGTTGAGGCTTGAACCCCACTTGTAGTTAAGTCTTTATCTTTTAGTTTCTTAATGGGCTACATGTCAGCTTGTAACCCATCACCATACTCAGAAATTCCAGTTTTCCTCTGAGCTTGATGAAGGTGGAAGTTGATCCTAGGTCCTTGGTGAGAACTACAAAGAGACATACAGTTGAACTGCCAACGTTAGTGATAGATTTTCTTTCCTCAGCCTTTCTTTCTGAGGCTTGTAGAGTCTGAATTTAGGTTCTCTGAACGCGTTATCCTATTTTTAATTGTAAGCATTTTATTAGATGAACAGGCCAGCATTTACCATTCGTTGATGTATTACAAACTTACGACCATACGGCTCATATTCGTATGCTACCCTTGAAACATGTAAAGATCCACCTGATATTCCGAACCATGTAATTTTTACACAGTAGGCGGTCCTTTCTGGGAAAGCGTCAAAGCCTACTGTATCTCAGCCTAAGTCAAGAAATGCTGATTAATTGGTCTTAAAGAAAGAGAAGGTTGGCATTATCTTCGCCCAAGAGTCGAGCTGGAATAGAACTTCCTCTAATCACCATCTGGCCATCGCCGAACAGCAAACATGATAGATAGGACTCATAGTCTAAATTACTGTCCTTACAGATGTCTGGGTCACCCTCTCGAGATCTGCTAAACTTCTGAGTCATGGTCAGGAATCAAATCAATCTAGGGAGCATTGTCCTTGCTCCAAATTTCTACAAGGATATCCTTCACAAGCAGGACCCAGCCCCTTTAACATGGTTAGCTTAAGGAGCAACTCAGATGAAGATCTTAACTTTCCTCAATTTTGATTCACATCCATCCCACTCATTATCAATCCTTCGTCTCTAAGCCTTTAGACCTCTTAATCTTGAGTAGACTTTTTTTCCCCTCATGTCTCATGTTAAGAAGCTTGTTGAGTTTAGTGCAATGCAACCTTAATAAATTAATGAGCTTAAACCTACGACTTAGCTTGATATCATGAAAGATTATGAGCTAGGCTTAATTGAACGAATCTTGAGTGGCTTGGTTCATGTTACTGTCCTACTTGATAACTTTGTAAATAGGGGTTTTATGCAGGTTTTGCGTTGGCCATCATCTACTAAATGATACTATCTGTGAAGTATAATTTCAGGGTTTATTTAGGGTTTCAGTTTATCGTTATTATTTTATGTTCAGGATAGTTTAGTCTTTTTGTATTATTAGGATTTTGCTAAGGTTATCGTTATTTATCTTTTATGTTCAGGGTAGTCTAGTCCTTTTGTAATATTTAGTGTTTTGCTAACGTTATTAGGGTTAGCCTTTAATAACCCCTTCATTCGTCTTGTAATCATTCAAGCTTTTCCAATGCAATCATATTGTACGTTAGTTTTCCCTCCTTTGCATAGTCACACTATCTTCATCTTTTTGTTGGTTTGGGACCTGCATTATGAGTCTTTCCATCGTCCACGCATCAAACAATGGTTCTTAGTAATCAACAGGTGTCTTTTCTTAGTTGTGGAAAACAACCATATCTTTAGGGAATTGGTCGATTAACTGTCTCAATTAAGATGGGTAGCTAACTAGCTATGCAATCTGAAACCACTTTCATTTATAGTGTCAATTATTTTCCTAAGGTATGACTCATCGGTATTTGCCTTATTTATGATGAACTTTTCAGCATTCCTTTTTCAAGCAATTTTATGGATCCGTGACCAAATATGATTACCTGGCGATGAGACGTGGTTTCATCATGGTAAGTAAATGCATACCAAGTTCTTTGCTTTTGAACTCGGATATTGCTAGTTCACTGACAATAATGTAAACGTTGAAATTATTCCTCTGCAGACACATTGCAGGGGGAACCCGAAGTTCAATTTTCACAAGTATATGATCCGTGCCCTGGAAGATGATTTTAAGAAAGTTGTTGGTATAAGGCAAGTGATAGCTGAAATTAGCATTGTAATTGCTAGAGCTCCCCATTGTTTCCTTCATTTTAATATCCAGTTTTGTTTTTTGGACCATGTGGGTTAATATCATATTTGATCGGTTGCAGTTGGTATCTATGGATATTTGTTACCATCTTTTTGTTGCTGAACATCAATGGTAGGTTACTAACAGACTCTTTTGTGGTACCATGACATCCCTTTAAATAGTAATGCTAAATGTTGCGGAGTAAATGGTATATTATATCTTGTATTATGATATTAAGTTTTGTTTCAGTGTTGCTTTTGTTTCACTCAATTTTTGAAGTTTTTTTTACCCAAACAGGCATCAGAGTTATCTATGATATTTGTTCTCTCTTGTATACATGTTTGTCTGTGCCCGTGCGTAGTCCCAAATGAGGGAAAGAAGTGTAGGTTGTTTAGCTTGACACTTCCATAGCTGCAGCTACAAGATTCTGGATACAAATGTTGTTTTCTAAATTTATGGATTCACCTTGTGTAATTCTTTTTGGTTTTGGCACCTGTTTAATCCATTAGGGAAAAATGATGTTTAACTGCTTTGTTTTGTAGGGTGGCATACATATTTTTGGATAGCTTTCATCCCTTTCATTGTAAGTTGTCCTAGTATATAACCTGTGTACTTGGTCATGCACTTTTTTCATGATATGCAACTACTTAATACATTGATTGGGACAAAGGCCGCTTTCAAGCCAAAGAAATGGGACTGAAATGGCGGTTGTATATCTTTCGATCTTTTGAATTGGGTTTTTGTGTTTACGAAAATTTGATGTTTTATTGGAATACCTTCTTCTGTAACTAAGATCGTTGGAAAATTTATTAATGGGCTCAGCGACATTAGGTACCTCAGTGAGAGCCCTTACTTATGAGTTGTGACTGTTACGATTTACTAAAATTTAAATCCCTTAGTTTAGAATGATGGTACTGACAATATGTGCCAAGTACTTCGGAAGTAATTTCCGTCGTCCACAAGCAGAGTCTCCTGGCTTATCTTAATCTCTTCCATTAGGGTTTGTATGGAACTTATGGTAAAGAAAAGAAAAGAAAAGAAGGGGAAAAACAAAAAAACTCTTCCATTGTTTGGTTTGGAAAAAGAGAGGGAATGAAATAATGGAGCCATTCGTGTTTCATTTTCCATCTCTGATCTCTCGATTAATTAATTTCCATTTTTTCAAATTTTAGCTTCTACTTGCTGTGGGCACCAAGCTGGAGCATGTAATCTCCCAATTGGCTCATGAGGTTGCAGAGAAACATGTCGCCATTGAAGGGGAATTAGTAGTCAAACCTTCAGATGATCACTTTTGGTTCCATCGTCCCCACATTGTCCTTTTCTTGATACACTTCATACTATTCCAAAATGCTTTTGAGATAGCATTTTTCTTCTGGATATGGGTACGTAATTCTAACACAAGTTTGCTTCCTACCATTATTTTAGCAGAAAAAAGTTAGTAATTCAGCAGGATTTCATCATCATATGCTTTCATCACCTGTAGGTGCAATATGGATTTGACTCCTGCATAATGGAACAAGCCGTTTTTATTGTCCCCAGGCTTGTTATGGGGTAAGAATTGTATTCCCCTATCTCGTTATTCTTTCTCAAAACCTTTCAGTTTTTTCTTCTGTGGGTTGTTTTGGGTGTACTATCGTCATGCCATTGTTCCTTATTTATTCAACTTTGTACTGTCAGAATTACTAATAAACAAGATAATTGGGTCTTTCAGGGTAATAATTCAGGTTCTCTGCAGTTACAGCACGCTACCGCTCTATGCCATTGTGACACAGGTGTGTTCAACTGCAGTGTTAACGTATTATTTGGACTTTGCGTTGTTTGTTGTTTGCTAGATCGGATCCCTATTTACCTCTCTTTTTTTTTATCGGTGGCCATAAAACGAAGATGGGAAGTTCTTTCAAGAAGTCAATATTTGATGAGCATGTGCAAGTGGGTCTTGTTGGCTGGGCTCAGAAAGCAAAGGAGAAGAACAAGTTGAAGGCAGCAACTAATGGCGACCGCATTGGAAATTCAAGTTCAACTGATGGTTCTACCGTGAGGATTCAACTGGGAAGAGTTACTGGCAAGGATCTGGAGGAGATACAACCCACAACTATAACTCAAGGAGAGAAATGAGCTCTCGCCATGTTCTACTGTAGGAAAGTTTAACTTCGTTGAATCTTAAGTGATATGTAATTGCACAGCCGGCTCATGGCATAAGCCAATGAAACCAAGGTTTTGGGCCCCGAATAAATGTTTAAAATGAAGGCACGACTTACTGTATTGAACAACTTCTTTACACGAAATAGGGAGGGTCTCATTCAAGGAGTCCGTTTCGGGCATCTGAAACTCTTAAGCTGGCACCGAGTGCATATATTCAGGAGCTTGTTAGAAAGAATGTTATCTAGGTCGGTGATTGGCCAATTTACCTATGAAGCAGATCATAATGCATGATTTAGGTCTAGGTGTCTGGCATACCACGTAGTCGTGTAACTGGCATGGTACCAGTGGTTTTCCGGCAGTGGCGGATCCAAAGAGGGACCAGGGGTTAAAGGTTTACTTGGCCCCCTGGCTTTATCTTTTCAACTTTGCACCTTGGGCTTGAGAGGCATTTTATTTCTTTCCCTAGTGCCGAAGAGTATTTTTTTTGTTTGTGTTCAAAGATGATTAATCCAATTTTTTACTCCTTGCTCTTTTTTTAAATCTTGTGATTGTATCTTGTTCTTGATTAGGCTTGTGAGTTTTGATTTCTACAACCTCCACCCAAACTAGATTAGATATCGATGCACATTTCACTGATATCAATATACTTTCATGAATATAACGACAAACTAGATTGGATATCAATGTATATTTCACGGATATCAATGTATATTTCACGGATATCAATATACTTTCATGGACAATATATCTTTTTCAAATATCTATGCACTTTCTACTTATTATCCTCCACCTATTGGATGGAGGTTATCATTTTCCATCAATAATTTCTCGTTATATTTGGATATACAAGCACCTGGCAACTCATGAACATGACCGATTAAAATGGGAAATCTAAAAGCACTTTTTTGACAAAAAGAATTACAGTAACATAAACAAAAGAATATTTTCATAAGCTTTGATGAAGGAAGCGCTGCAATCGTTGGCCATTTCATTAGATCATGACACAATGCAGAGACATCCAATGCTCAATTCTCCACTTCTAACCATACTTTCATAAGCAAGAAATAATCACACAAACAGCGTATCGAGGAAAGCCTTTTCTGTTGTAGCGGCCTTGTGCAACAGCATGCAACACGATAGTACAATAGGTTAAAGTAACACCACAGAGCAATTGGTTAAAGAATACTACCATATTACAACAGACCATCTCAATCATACGTAAGTCCAAAGCCAGGAAAAAAGCTTGAAGTTCTCTGATTCCGATCTTAGGTGGCAGAACTGGGATTTGAATCATTCATTGCACGCCGAAGTTCACTCAAGAAATCCATCTGTGCACCCGAAGAAGGTCCAACAGGGGCTCTAGGAAACGAAAACTGAACACAAGAATGCAATACCGAATTATATATTTCAGAGAGAGAGAGAGAGAGAGAGAGAGAGAGAGAGAGAGAGAGAGAGAGAGAGAGAGAGAGAGAGGTGAAGCTGTAGCAGAAAAGATTATCTTTTGTCACCTGATGGGGAAGTCTAAATTGCCCCGACGCAGATCCACCACTCCCAGTATACATCACAGGCTTATCTGAAGAAAAGGTAAACAAAAACACCAGTCAAACTTATCTGCGTCCGTATACCTGCATTTTATGTTTGGACAGTGCAGGTATGCCTAGAGGCGGGGGAAATTGCAGAATCTTTGTTTCTTTTGCAGATGTATAAGAGTATTTTGATCAAAGAACAATAACATGACACATGCAAAGACAACTCCCATCTCATGTCTAACTGGACTTCTAAAACCGAGGCATCACGTCAATGATCTAAGTGTCTCATGTAGATAAGAAAATGGCTAGTGGACACAAAGCATGCAGAACACACACGTCCACAGTGAAGTAAATAGGTTACTTGAATTCTTTTGAACTGTAGTTACTCTACCTTGGTCAATGCCTACTCTACTGCTTAAAATTATATCAAATCGAATGATATTGCATGGAGTCAAGACATCATAAGTTCAAAGCACAACAACGTTTGTTGACACACAATGGAACTTTTAAGGCTAGTAGGTGTATATGACTCCTAGTGTATAGTCGAAAAGAATAGTATTCAAGGCAAACCTGGTTCATCAATTGTCCACAAGTAGGAAAAAAAAATTCAAATGTGTAGGCCCAACCCCATGTAAGAGAGGCGATACAAATAACCAGTGTATTGAAAATTTACTGCACGAGTAGGTCTACCAACTGGTATTTGCTATATTCACCAAAATCCAAACCGAGCCTCAAGTCCCAATAAACTGAGGTTGGCAACATGAATCTTTTGTCTCCATTGAGCTCCGTTGAGGGCATCGTGTTCCTGATATCCAAGAAACATAGGTCTTCTCGAACTAACACCTCTAAAGTCAATTTGTTTACCCCTGCCTTTACAGTTACCCTCAACCATAACCATATCACTCCTCCTAATTACCTCATCGACCGATCTATGATAAACATATCCAAACCACCTTAATCTATTCTCTCTCATTTTATCTTTCATCGGTGCTACCCCTACCATCTCACGAAGGTTTTCATATCTTCTTCTATCTCGCCACATCCAACTTAAAATTTACTGCACGACTTATATTACTTACGTAGTTATGTCAAATTACTACAACTGAACATGTAATTCTCTTTTACTCCTTTTGAATAAAAACACCTGATGGTTGAAGTACCACCGAGGATGCTTGAAATGCAAAACATGCTCCAGCTATGGAAGAAAACTCGTAAACAAAAAAAAAAAAAAGTCGTTTCTGAATGAAAGATCTCATGCACAAAAGACCAAACCAATCAAGAAGCAAGCTTTTGAATATTCCAGAACTCACAAGTACTTCAACTTACCAGCGAAATCTAATCTGGGATCATTAAGTGCATTTATTGCAGCTGCCCACCCTGCATCACAAGATTCAAAAGAGGAATGGTTATTAACGTAAACTAAACTAGCTCAATCTTTTTAAATTTTATTGCTTTTGAGTTCGGGTGACTAACCCACAAATTGGTTTAATCCTTCCATCTCAAATCAACTTATGCCCAATTTCAATATCAGATATTGAGTAACAAAGGGGTCTATCCTTAGGACTCTTTCTCGTGAACTAGGTCAAATAAATAGATGGATGGCCCTTTCATGTATCTAGAGGTGATCCCAGGTGCCTCCATATTAAATGGCTGGCGAACCGATTTCAACGAGGAAATGACTTGGTTGAGAAAGCCTTCCCCCCCCAAAAGGTATTGGGCATGAGGGAGTACTCTTTTAGTAGACTCCTGTAACTCATTAAGGGAATTCACCCTTGTTTGAACAGGCGAAATTTGCAGCCACTACACACTTACTGAAATGCAATTTACGAATAAGTCTGTTGAAGCAGCACTTTTATTCATACGAAGTAAAGAAACATGGAAGTTTCTTCACATCCATTAGATAGAAGGATTAAGAAAACTTGATCTTTACAACCTACGGTAGCATGGAAGTTTCTCCACACAATAAGATGCGAAGCGAAGTCCCACATCGCCTGGTTACCAAAGTAATATGAAATATAAGCGTGAGGGGGGCACCTTCACTTCATAAGCTAGCTTTTGGGGTTGAGTTCTACCCAAGACCGTGTAACATGGTACCAGAGATGGGTAGGGTGCGTGTCTCTCGCCTGCACGTGGCAGGTGCTACCGAGTGAGCACGCTGCGCGTGAGGGAGGGTGTGAAGCGAAGTCCCACATCGCCTGGTTACCAAAGTATTATGAAATATATAAGCGTGAGGGGCACCCTCACTTCATAAGCTAGCTTTTGGGGTTGAGTTCTACCCAAGACCGTGTAACATAAGATACTAGCAATCAACTAAAATTAATGCCGACAAGTTCATCACACTAAAAAAATTTAGGCACCAGCCACTAATTCATATTTATCAAACTACTATTAGGAACTAAATTAGAAGTCAAATCAACTATTCTCAAAACCAGGCAATCACGAGCTCTCTTGACCTATCCGTCGCCAACATGATACTCACCACCATCCACCATACTCCATCCGTGTCAATTGCCACCCCTATGCTATATACAAGTACCATAGCCTCAAAGATTCAAAATGCAGAAACAGAAAGGTTGCTAACTTGCTAATATATCGTTTGTCAAAACTAAGGGTGGCAGTGTAATTTCAGACACCTGGATGAGTGTCCCTTTAATGAGATAAAACCTCAAGAGTTCGGGTGATGAGGGACAACATGATCACCCTGCACTAAAAAATGCAAGTTTGACTTTTAAATAGAGAGAATTAGATAAAAATGATCCATGTAACTAAAGCCAAGTAATTGAGATGAAGGCACAGCGAGTTCAGTTGAGTGGAGGAGTCGAACCATATCCCAAGATGAAATTAATACTAACAGAAATAAGAAGTTTGCAAAAGATTCAAAGCTAATAAATATGACAAACTAACCAAGCACGCAAGATCTCACGTCAGTATACTCATTTGCAATGAACAAGTCATCCAAGTTATTGTTAACAAAAGCTGGTAGAAGTTCTGTACACTTTTTTGGCCTCGTGTACAAGGACTTTAAAGAGGTGAATTATGCAAGCAAGCACCACCAACCGCCTTAAATTAACAACTGACATCCCAAAGCGTCATGCTTTTGTGTACTAACTATTAACCGGGTAGGGGTACCCACTTTCAATACCGTACTCCAATTTCCAAGTTACCACATCAACACTTAAGAGTGTTACTCAGTACATAATGCAAAACACATTAACTAGGAGACAAAAATACAAGATAATTTAATGCAAACATACGTTCATTTAAAAGCTGAAAAGCGTCACTCTTACAACACCCATGCAATGATATCACCCGTGGATGAAGATTCTCATTAACAACTGCTGCATCCCCATGATCGTTAAGGGGGACATTTCTTGAGGTGGCAACTTGATTCTTCTCTCCATCATTCACACTGTTGTTTATGCGCTCAAATCGATCTGGAAAATGAAAGGGACATGCTTCAGACAATAAAAGATTGCACCAGTATAGCACATAATGGTTCCATTTCCTAGACTAGGGGTGGGCAACAGGTAATTTCGTGTCATTTTCGTATTATGTATCAGAATCCTATTTATAAACTCCCATAACATTTTTCAACTCATTAGATTTTCGTGTCATGTTTCGGGTCGTGTCGGGTTCGTCCACATCAAAAAGTCCTACTTTTAGCTAAAATTTTATTTTTTTTACTTGACAGTTTATCAAACTAATGTCTTATGTATAAAATTACTCATAAAAATGTTTATTTTTAGCTCAACTATATAGATTTATTTTATTTTTCGTGTCAGGCATGCCCACCCCTACCCTAGACCATTAAGCGGTAAATTACGCATGAACTTGCATCAACATCCAAGAACGATATTTGGGGAGCGACACTGGAATAAAATCAAAGGTATGAGGAACAGCAGAGAAAAACAAGATATCTTGCTTAGAATCACTAGAAAATGCTTTATCATTTGGTCCAAACTATTTATAAATTTTGCTCAACCAACACATAAAATATTTCTAGAAGAAGTGACAAGATGAACAATGAGCTTGTGGCACTTATCCAGAAAAACATTTTTGAAAAAACGTAAACTTAGCAATTAGCATGCACTAATATTTCTACACAGATGGTATGATTCAAAGAGAGAGGTAGGAGTTACGAGTAGTTGTGTAAAAAGGAGTAAGGACAGGTACAAAAGAGCACTCTTTTAGCAAATAATAGTAGGGTAGGGAAGTGAAGTTCACATCAATATCCTCAAATTCGGGGTAAAGATCAGTAAACATATGGTATACTACTAAATGCGAGTTTTTTTTTTTGCGGGTAAATTAAACCTTCAGTAAAGCAAATAAACTAGAATCTTAAGGCAAAGCCTTAACAACCAACAAAACAGGAACAAAGCCTGCAGAAAGCTACAGCAAGTGACATTCCCCTTGAAGACAAATATACAATGAGATACCCTCCAATCTCTAGCCAAGAGCCTATTATTTTCTGACTTCTTCACCTTCCTCCAAGAACAGATACAAGCTCTAACTTCCTCCTCAATCCGAAGCAGCAGAGTTTCAGCAGTGGTCTCCTTCTTCTGAAATATCCTGCAATTCCTTTCCCTCCAAAGCCGATCAATGGAAGCAGCCAAGGACAACTTGTAAACAATATGGGAGCCGGAGTTCCCAGCCCTGTTTCCACATACCCAATCTCTTTCCCTATCCAGAATCATTGGGGGCCTATCAACCCCATTCTTTTGGAGCATGTGAGTACATATTTTGCTAGGAAAAGGACACCCAAAGAATAGATTGTTATGAGATTCTACCACATTTGTGCAACACAGGAAGGCTCAAAACTCATGCCCCAATCTGCTAAACTAGGAGCCTGTCCTCAGTAGACAATTTTCCATAAAAGGAAAGCCAGTCAATAAATATCCATCTAGGAATACGATGGGGAAACCAAACACTGCTGTACCAAGAGGTAAAAGGAGACACAGACCTCATAGCTTGCCAGGCAGACTCGGCAGAATAAGCCCCATTCTTATTAAGCTTCCAAATCACTAATCAAAGGAAGTTCCATCTCCCTTAATGCTAGCGTTCAAAACACTCTTTCAATCTACTTGATGTAATCAGAGCATTTAATACAGCAGAACTCCTAACTTCATGAAATACCCTAACCAAACACTCTGCTGATCTCTACATACCTTTAGATCATGGGCACTACTTCTTGTATTAAGGCAAAGTATGAAATCAAATATACTTTGAAATTCATTTTACCACGAATTACATAGAATATACACAACTATAGAAGCATAAATTAACATGCTTTCACGTGGTATACATATAGCAGTCGAGAGAAAAAGGAGCAAATTTGCCCTTTTCCATCCGCAACAGAGCTATCAATCAACACATTAGCGGGCTTCGCCCATACCCAACTGCAACTCTCCAATTTTGAGGCCACATTCTAGGAATCAGTAACAAACAGTTTATTAACTAAAAGTGATGGCTGACAAGCACATTTGAGTTGTACCATAAAATCTGCTAGCAATTCAGCCACATGTGCTCCCATTACGGGGCGGTTGTACTAGATTGCACGAAGTCGCGATTTGTTGAACTGGATTTTATGCTGTGGTGATATATTGTTGGACTTAATTACGTAGTTAAAAGTTCAGTTTGGCGAATTTCCTACCGATTGACCAAAAAGCAATTAAGTAACCTCAGGTTCCGATAGTTGATTTCAAACAGTATTAGACATCAACCAACACAGTTGTTCGTGGATACATATACACAACGTAAAAAATACTACAATAGAGAATAAAAACGATATGATTACCTACCTCCTCCGGATTTTCGCCTTCCGAGAGACCGATTCCTGCATTTTACCAATTCACATCCCCGATCAAAAAAATCACTTAATCAACCAATCGATCAATCCAACACTGAAATCCAAATCACAGAGAGAGAAAGTAGAGAGAGAGAGAGAGAGAGAGAGAGAGAGAGAGAGAGAGACTAGTGTTAGTGTTACCTCTGAAAAGGAGGAGCATAGCGCTTGGTGGTGGTAATGTTGGCTGCGGAGGACGAGTCGCTAGGGTTTTCCATATGTTTATACCCTCTCTCCAATACCACCACCGCCGCCACCGCCACCGCCACCGCCACCGCCTCAAAGTATAAAATGATAGGCGATGAAGTGCTCAGGTGGAGAGCATTTGGGAGCAAATTCGGAGGCTCAGACCTCTCGATTCAACACTTTTATATCATCATCGATTCATCCACTGTAGTCTTCTTTCTTCTTTCAACTTCTTCAATTTTCTCAATAAACTATTCCTAGAGAGAAGTAGAGAGAGATTTTTTCCTGGCAGCCTGGCTGATGAGTAATGGTTCTACGCGCTTTTGTAGCGCGTGTTAGCACTTGCCAATCGTGATATTGCTAGCCCCAGATCAGAAGAGGCTGCTGCCAACCTAGACTTTTTTGTAGTCTTCGTGATAAATGTGAGGGCCGAAATGGTTATACAAGTACCATTTTTGTACCATTTTTGTTCGTGATATATGTGAGGGCCGAAATGGTTATACAAGTAGCACTTTTGGTAGTTTTCGTGATATATGTGACGGCCGAAATGGTTATACAATTAACATTTTTGGTAGTTTTCGTGATAAATGATTGGAGTCGAAATGATTATACAAGTAGCATTTTTGTTCGTGTTTTGCTGGAGTATTTTTTTCAAAAATGCTACACATACAGTAATTACACAACACATTCACATAGCAGGTGGCCCCACATACTATGTGAGTGTGTTTGTGTGTGTAGCATGATTATATTTTTTTAAATTTTTTTGTTAGATTCGCGTTATATATTTAAAATTAATTACTCGTCTTGCCGAAAGAGTCAAAAAGTAAAAAATTATGTCTAAAAGCAAAAAAAAATTCACCAAAGACGAAAAAATACCAAACGGATATCTTTTTTTTTGTGTGTGTGTGTGTGTAAATTGGCGTGAAATTGTTTCAATTTTGGCTCACATTTTTATACTTTTGTTTCCTCTTGTGGAGATGAATGATCAAAATCTAAAAAAAAAACACAAAAAAGCCAAACAAAAATTTACGAAAAGTAAAAAAAATACTGAAAAAAGTTATCAGACAAAAAGTTTAATAGAATGGAGAATAGCCAAGCTTATATTGCAAATACTCCATTTTATAACACTCCAATGGAGTTTGAAAATACTAATTTTTTTTTAGATAGAAAAAAAAAATCTTGCTAACGAGTGCACTACACCCGTTAAGGGTACAAAAAAATACACTTGTTGTATAAGGATACTTTAAAGTACAAGTAAAACCAACAAGTGTACATTTTTATACCCCTAACGGGTGCAATTATTTCTTTAAAAAAAAAAAAGACAGAGCTTCAAATATACACTTTGATGACACTTGGGGTACTTTTTGACACAATCTTATTATTGTTTTTTTTGGAACGAAGAATCAAATGAAATTATCATTGTCTTTTAAGTGTTTTTACTCCAATTTTTAGCATCGTTTTGTATGAAATTTGTTCACCTTTGATTTACATTTTTATATTTTTCTGACTTCTATTATCGAGACAAACTCGATTAATCTAAAAAATATTGTCAAAAAACTAAATAAAAAATCACCAAATGTCCCCTTTATCCTACTATCCTTACAAAAATAAAAAAATAATAAAAAATTGATGTAGGCCAAACCTTCTCATGTTCGTAATGGTTGAGTTAAATGGTACTCCATCCATTTCAATTTGACAATCCACTCGTACGTATAATTTTTAAATTAAGAAATAATATACTTATAAAAATAATATCACCCAAGTATTGGGGCAGATCCGTAATATCATCAAATTATCGGAGCTTTCTGTAATAAAAACATCGCCGGAGCACCGACGCGCGCTAATTAAGCCTCATCCCATCATACATCGAAGAATAATCATCGGAGCAATGGCGGGAGACGAGGATCGAAAACCCCCTAAACGACCTTCTCTCAAAACCCCTCTTTTTTCAAATTGGAAAGACAAGGTGCGTGTAATTTCTATGTTTAACGCATGATTTGAGCCCTAATTATAAGTTTATTTTGTGGGGTAAACCTTCAATCCCATTTTTTGGTGTTGTAACACCTGAATTTGTTTTTTGTAGTCGAAGCGATGTTTTCGCCATGCTGTTTTGTGTCGTATTTTGTTTGGGATTGTGTTGATTATTTTTATGTTTTCAACTGGGTTAGCTCAAGAAAAACTGCTATAAAAGGGTTCAAGACGATCGAGCCCGCTTGATCTGGAAATTGAGGTTACCCGAAACTAAAGATCAATGTCTCCATGATAAGGTTATTTTTTTCAACTCCCTTGTTTTCTACCTCTATATCTATACACTAAAAAATGTTGTCTGTTTAATAATGCTATGATCACATTTTGGATACCATCACGAATGCATTGGTAGAATGTACTTCACTATGTTGACAAATGGGGCCCACTCTAATGTAGTAACACCCAAGATGCGGTTACCAAATATGGTCACCATAATGTTATTGGTTGTTTTTTTGGTGTGTGTTCTGTGTTATGACAAGGGTGTCCGAGGCCTTATCGCTAGGTACTTGTGGTCTCCCGTCCCACAAAGCCATGGGGTGTCCAATTTTAAGGGGGAGTGAAGAGTCTCGAGCCCTGGGACTAACATCGTCGTTTCTTGATGGTTGCTTTTGATACTTCAAGATTGCATAATGAACCATCTCGTTCAAGAGGAGGAAGTAGACATGGTGGAATTATTAGCGGTTACCTGTTGGTTGAATGTCTGCAGGTTTTAAACTGAAGATACTTATTAGAGTTTTTCTTTATGGTTTATTCATGGATATATGTGGTAATTTCCTAGGGTTATGCCTTTTTACCTGTGTGGAACAAATCCTGGTGATACACAACTTCCTAAGAATGTTACAGGTTCTTTCCTAGCTCTTCATATGGCTTCTCTCAAATTAAAAAGAAAAAGCTCCTTGTGAACACAAAAGAGGGAAAGGAGAGAGAGCATGTCTTATTTCTTGTTTGGAAGCAGAATAAGAAAAAAACCTTAGCTAACCCTTCACCATTTCCTGCCGCCTGCCAAAGACACGCCCTCTTATCTTTTGGTGGTTGAAGCCATGTAGTATGTTACTTATTATTCAGTTATTTCCTTTTTTCATTTTGTTTATCTTCGATGCGAGTACATTTTAGAGACAACATAGTACAGGGAAAGCCCTCCTCTGGTTTTACAAAACTAAACTCCCATAAATCAATTATGCCATCCAGGTAAAAATGGTTGGTTTTGATATCCATTTAAATATCTTTCCGGGTACAGGAGTTCATCAAAACAACTTTCCAAGACATAGTTGCTGATGAATTTAAAAAGATTAAAGACTCATCATTGGATGAGATGTCTGGAATTGAAGTAGACGATGCACTATGGGAATATGATGGTCTGCATACAGCTTATCAAGGAGAATGTGAAGAGATATTATTAGAAATGCAGAGGATTTTTTATGAGGATCTAAGAACAGAACCGACAACAAGAGGTAACTTAGTAAATCAGAGTTATTTCTTTCGAAAGATTTACTGTTCTATTTTGGATTAATGGGTTGTAAATGGACTTCATTAGCACACGTCATCCCTACTCCCCGCACTGTCATGAATGAATAATGGAGATGTTGCAACTCATGATGACATTAGAAAGTTGTCTTTGACATGTGCAATTTCAAGAGAGTCTACAAATTGAAGTTCCTGTGTATATTCAGTTACGTATTTCAGAGTATCATTTCACGAAATTTTTTGGGCATATGAAGTTAATTTCTGATAGATTTACGATCTGTGATTCTGTATCTTTCTTGATGGTCTTCATTTAGTCAAATTGTTGTTTTGAACTTTGATGCTTACTTTAGCTCTTTCCAGAAGAAGGAATCGATGTCAAAACTTGGGAAGATGAAGAAGATGAGTATTTGGCCCGTGCAGTTTATGAGCATATGAAGTTGAATGATGAGCAGGTATGATACCCATACCATGTTAATTTTTACATATGAACTGTTCCTCTTGATATGGAAGAGGTCTATGACATGTATGAGTTTCATGCAAACTGTAACTTATATGCAAAGAACTATTCTAGTGACTTTTATTTTGGTAATTTTGCCTAGTCTTTGACTTGATGTTTTGAGTTAGTAGTTTGCATCTATGTGGTGTTTCTGTCATCTGTGTGTTAAGTTGTTAACTGAATGATTATATTGTTTTTGTTGTTGTGCTTCATGACCTGACTTCAAAATTACTGGACAGTTTGAACCTTGAAGTTACAAGTTACTTCCACTTGATTTGCCAAAATCTTTTCGAACCATTTTCATATGGAGTAGAACTATTCCATGTAGTATGTTATTATTGATTTTTGTGGTGTTGGTATTAGGAGCACAAGGTGATGTGGTGCCCCCTTTGCACGCAAGGACAGCTGCAAGATAAATATTGTCTGATTTGTTGCACCCTTTGTGAGTTTAGACTCAACCGAGACGATGAGGTGTTGCTTTTTTACTTCAACTTGTAGCATCTAATTCTTTTATGCATCCAACCATCCAGGAAGGTCTCATTAGCTTTGGGGATCTTTTTTGGGTACTTAGATTTATCAAATTATTGATGGTTTATGTCCAATTGAAGCTTGATTACATAATGTGTATAAATTGGAATTGTCGCATCATGATATGGAATTTAATATATTGCACTCTAACAGCAACCATGCTGGTGGGGGATAGGTTGGGAGGACTGTTGTGATGCTGGCACTACTAAGTGCTTTCCTTTTTCCTTGTCACCATATTTACTAGTGGAAATAACTACTGGTTACCACATTTAGCTGCTGTGGCCTGTGTACCACTTTTCGAGTTGTGTGTTGGTTTAGTTGTAAACTGATACCACTAGAAAAAGCTATAGGGTTTAAATATTATATTAAAAATGTTTTCCCCCCCCCCGGTATTTTGGTATGGAAGGAAAATAGGATCTCAACCCCTAACCTTCAGGGCCAAGACCCACTCTGGGTACAAATTGCTCTGAGCTTTAAAGGAAATGGAGTCTTAAGCACTTTTGTCCTATTAGGCTCCACGCCACGTTCTTCACCCAAGAGTAACTAAGTTATTAGTCGTGGAACAATACCATTAATCTCTCGGAAGGGGGACAAGAGGCTAAATGCCAGCATTCTGCATTTTTTCAGGTTCCTGGTATGAGTTTCCCTATTCTGAAAATTTAAACAACCCTATTTCCTCTTGATGAGTAAATAATCCGTGAAAAGAAAACCAAATCCAGGTCAAATTCTGTTGTGGATTGTTGGAATTCTGACTATTTCCATTTCTATGGCATATCAGGTTACCATAGATTCATTGGAGAATCGGTTGGCGGAAGCTCACGCAGGACATCTTGATAGAGGATGCAGATTGAAACCGAAGTTCTGCATGAAGACGATATTTGGTCTAACTGCACTGTACATTGAGTGTGAAGGTTGTGGTACCTTTGAAGTTGTGATATAGTCCCTTTTGGTTTGCATCTACGTCGAAAAGTACAGCTGACATACACAAGCATCTGGCGATCTAACAACACAGTTGCTTTCTTTTTCTTACTTAAATCTTTTCCTAATGTTTATTAGGGTGAGCAATTTTGTTTCCTAAGCTGTTTTGGAATGGGTGGCTTGCCAGTGTAAACTTGTTTCTAACCCAGCAATGTAGATAAGCCAACTTTTGTGGCTCCAGTGAGATTTTTTGTCAAAGCTATTATTTTACTTTCAGCATTACATTTCTCTAGTGTCAGATGATCCCAGATTCTCATTTGTTTAGTACTATGAGTGATGTTTCAAATGCAATGAACCAAAAAATCGTTTCTCAACGAATTCGGATTTGGTGGATTTGTTGTAACAATAAGCGTATATCTAGTTGAGAGGCTGATGGGTTTCGAAACTCTATCAATGCATATCGTTTATTATCTAGAATTTGATTCATAGTAATTATATCCCTATTCATTTTATTTTTTTTTGGGTAAATCATATTTATCATATTTCTATTTCTACTTAAAGGTTCTTGTCATCCGAACATAGCCTAAGCAGAAAAAAAACCCTATCCTATTTCTACTTAAGGTTCTTGTCATCCGAACAAAGCCTAAGCAGAATACAAACCCGGGACCTACGTATTGGGCTTTATCTAGGAAACCTATTTTTCTCTTTTTGTGAAAAGCTGGCAATTACAAATTTTTTGTTTTGTCAGAAAAGTCCTAATATTTTGGTCTCGGATTAGTAATCAATTTCGGTATTTAAATTTTTGTAATTGCTTCCATCTCGAGTCGAGAAGAATCATCGGACTCCTTCATGTATGCTCCACTCCATGAATTGAATCAAACCTTAGTCCATGGTATTTCCATGAGGTTCCTCTTCCTTATTCTTAAGCAAGTCCTCAAGAGAGCTTAGTTCATCCATGATTTTTCTTTCATCTTTCCTTTCCCTTTCGTCTCTTTCATCTTAAACAAGCAAAATATCTTAAATTAAATATCTAAGATAAATAGTTAAAGGTGTACTATTCTATTTCATGCTCTTCCTTTCCTCCCTATTGAATGCAGCTTTCACTAGACCTCCGGGAAAAGCATGGAAAAAAACAGCTCGAATGGTACCATCCCTAAGTCACAAGCCGGCAAAGGGGTTGTGGATATTGATGTACGAACAGCAGAAGCTGGGTATCCCACGCGCATGCTTCTGAAGTATTGCATTTTACATTATAAAATAAAATAAAAATAAAAAATAAAAAATAAAAAGGAGAAAAGAAGCAGACTGAATTTTCATTGGCACTTGAAACTACATCCTGAAAAATAGAATACAATTGCATCTGAATATGAGAAGTCCACATGGGGGAAGTTACCAGTTCAACTGCCAACACAAATACATAACCTCAATTTTAGTTGTATCATAAATAAACATATTTTGGTAATTGTCCGACAGATCAACCCCCACCCAAAAACAAAAGAACTGAACGGGGAGGGGAGAAGAAGGGGAAAAAATGAATAGAGAAATGACAAAAATTATCTCTGCAGATGAGATGGGTGCAAGTCCGAGCGATGAGCACCACCACCGCAATACACCTTCATTCCAATTCATTCCAACTTCCACATACTCATATCTGCAGCACTGACATTCAATATACAGTTACAGGAGCAAACTTTTACCATTCAGGTGTCTCAGCACCGATGGAAGTCTCCTTTATCAACCACATAATATCGAAAACCTAACTGCAGTAGCAGCTAGAAGCGAAACATGTCTGCTGGAATCTGGCAATGAATGGTACACTTGAAGAGCTTCCTTGAAACGATGATATGATAGAATTCAAAAGAGCTCCTCTGAATTAAACTTGTTCCAAGCCTCCTATTATACCACATCAAACTTAAAATGAGAACAATCCCAATAAGCACAAAAAGATTTCTAAGATCTGTAGAAAAAACCTCTCTCTACAAATCTTCATGACTAAACTAAATAGAATTTAAATGAAAGCATAATATAACTTTTTGAGATTGAATGCAACAAAAAAGAAAAGGATAAATGAAGTACAAAGATCAAGATAGACAAAAAATGATATATTTATAAAGGTCATCTGACCAAAAAAGAGCATCACATTGGCTACGAAGCAGCTTCATGGTAACGGCATTTTGTAGACATGGTGCGGTCATTCAGATGCACACTAGTCTCTCTATTCAGGGAGATACTTATCATTAAGAGAAAATAGAATACATTTCCTTTTCGGGTGTAAGAGAAATGGAACACAACCTTTGGTGAGGATGAATTCGGAACTGGTTAGGAATGGGCGCCACTATCCCAGCCTGGATCAAGCCAGGTCAACTAAGTAGGCAGAGAATTTAAAAGTGTAACAAACACTAAAGTAGACAGAGATGCGACGAGACTTGAGATCGGGGTACAAAATATATCCTAAATTTCATTTTGAATTTGACGGCTTATTCGAATTGCTAATCATTAATAGAAAGCATTAAAATACTTGAGAAGGAACAACTAAAATTGCTCAGATGATGAAACAATTTACCTTAAGAAGGTCGAACACCTTCTCAGCAATATATTTTTGTTGAAGAGTGGAACCTTTTTGTTGCACCTTATCAGGATGGATGCACAAAGTTGCCTTTCTATAAACCTTTTTGACTGAGGCACCAGTAATCAAATCAGTCAAAGAAACAGGCTGCCAGCCGCATTCAGGCCATAGCACCTGATCATCATTTAATGGATGCAAAATAACAGTAAGTACTTTACGGTATCACAAAACGGAAGTAACATAAGTTCTCCAAGTCTCACAAGCATAAATATGCCATAGAAGTTATTAAAAGTATTTAAGGACTGAAATGAACCAATGGCTAACTTAAACAGAAAATAAACATCGAGAACTTATATCAAAATGAAATTACCCTAAAACATCTGACAGAAGATCTCTACAACATCCCAGTTGACACACCGATGTAGGAGCCTGTATCATACCTACCATCTGGCCATGATACGGGCATCCATATATCACCCAAATGTGCCTCTGAGAGTCCGACGATAAGAACCCCAGTTCTTATCATAACACTCAAGGAGAAACTGTACTCCGATACGCGTTAATGAGGAAGATATGCTTCCTTCCTCCAAGGCTTCAAGGCTCCTATATAAGCAGGAGTTTCAGGAGCATTCCAAACACACACATTCAATGCCTACCTACCAGAAGCCAGATGATGATCCCAACTAAGTAACCGACATGTCAGAGGCAAGTGGAGTAGTAGTCTAGTGGTAGGCACCATATACTCCCATGCATTTGACAGGGGTTAAAAACTCACTAACTACAACTAACAATACTGCTTTCGCCAAGCCAAAAAAAAAAAAAACTTTTCAGAGACAGTCAACCAGAACATCTAAAATGGTCAACTCGCCGGGGAAAAAATTGAGACACAACTTGAACAACTTACTAGATTTAATAGCTGGGGTATCTAAAATCCTCACAGTATACATTTTTGGGTGACTAAGAATTCCATTGAAAAGAGCAAATTTACAACAGTCAAGGGCAGCATACCTTCCAAAACAAACAAGATTCACCTAAAGAGCGGAGACAAAAATCCTAGAAGGGGATTTGCTGAACAGCCAAAGGCTACGAATAATACTATTGGGGGGAGTGTTTACTAAGATAACCAGGTTTCTATTTTGGCACAACATCATGCAAAAAAGGTTGAAGCGACAAACTCTTTACTGAGATAACAAGATTTCTACTTCGGCTCGACATCTTGACAAAAAATGTTGGAGCATCGAACTCTTTACTAAGATAACCTGGTTTCTTCTTCTTTTTCCACATTCTCTCTTTCATATGAATATATATTGTTCTCACAATTTTTTCTTTTCTAGTTTTCTATCCAATTGCCCCAACAATCCACAAAAGCTTTACACCTTTACTCATGAGAGGGGTTTAAAAGCCACACAAAAGCTTGACACAAGATACAGTGAAGTAAACAGAAATTAATGTGCATGTGCAGTTTGCAACTACAAATGAAGCAACGATTTCCACACACTTCATCCCATTGTGTGTCATGCTTGGACACAAATACTGCAAGGAAAGTATATCATTACATGGGTAACAAAAATGTCCTGTTGTTTTCGAATAATTGTATCGAAGATAATTCTATTCAAAGATTGATTTGACAAGGGGTAACGTAGAAAGTAATGGTCGACCCTAAATGAGAGTAAAATGGAAAATGGGACTCGTCAAATAGGGTGGAGAGTCTATGAAAAGCCCATTTGCATTAAATAATTAATCAGACAACATGCACTCTTCCAAGGAGGCATGGAAAAAAAGAAAGAAACATTTACAAAATGGTAACAAAAAGTTCAGGAAAGGATTGACTTCAAAACCCATAAAACCAACAGATAAAGCAACGCCCAAGTTGTACCCATTCATGGGAGTCTGGGAAGGGGAATGTGGAGGACAAGCCTAACCTCTGGTAATAATACACAAAGTGGCTGTGCTCAGACTCGAACCCAAGATCTTAAGGTTCTTGGGCTGAGTCTTTACTACTGCACGACCATAAAACCAACAGACGAAGACAAAAAAAAAAAAGGAATAAGGTTGGCTTTAAATGTCACAACAAAGGAACAATTAAATGTCACACAACAAAGGAACAAGATAATCAGACACACATATTGCATTGTTGATAGCAGCGCGCGCAAATTTCCCTCTTTCCCTGCAGCCCAGCGCTTGATCTCAAAATCCAATGTTTCGGCAATCCTCTGAAATCATGAGCAGCTCAAAATCAGGTAGGTGAAACAAAATATATATATATATATTTTTTTTGAAAGGGAAACAAATATGTTTGTGCAGAGAAGGTATCAAAAGTAGTCAATAGCAAAACAAAAATACAATATTGTTTGGCTTCCATATCAGACTGAGGATGACAAAACTTGCATTTTACTTGCTTTATCGCACAAATCAACTGCTCCCGAGAAGTCCAATATCTATTTATTAGCTTAACTACACACGCCCATGTGTATGCATGCAAGCACGCACGCTTGTGTGTGCACGCGTGTGTGCCCAACAATTACCACCACCACTTCTTTGTGTTCAGCGAGAGGCCAGAATTTTGGTAGAGAAAATGAGGTACTAACAACAACAATAACAGAACCCATCTAGTCCCCAAGTATTGGGGTATGGGTGGGGGATGATTGGAGACAGACCTAACCTTTGGCGCAATATGCACAAAGTGGCTGCTCTCAAAATACCACTGAAACAGTGGCCCCCCCTAAACCTCCAAGAAACGAGGAGCTACAGGGACGCTTTGTTGCAAAACCATGCCCCCAAATCAAAGCCGAGAGGCATCAGGGAGGGCAGGCCTAGAAAATGAGGTACCAAGGAAGAGAGAATACAAATTTCCGCTATGTATCGAATGATGAGAGAGTACAAGTTAAGTTAGCTGTTGCGTAACAAGTATTTATAACCTAGGGTTGTCACCAATTACCCCAAATAGTTTGCGAAGCGTGACCCAAATCGAATCGGGCTTCACAAGCCCAACACATACTCATATACATGTGTGTGTGTGTGAGAGAGAGAGAGAGAGAGAGAGAGAGAGAGAGAGAGAGAGAGAGAGAGAGAGTGAGAGAGATGTTACTATTCAAGCAACTGTACCTGTTTTTTTGAACCAAGAAAACATATAAGTCGAGGAAAACCATGGATCGGGGTCAAATTTGTTGCATGCAAGACGTTCACTTTCGACTATAGTTTGAATGGTATAGGAAGGAGGGGAATGGATGATATACTTGTTGAGAAGTTGGTCAAACCAACACACACAAATCAAGAAGAACAAGCAAAAAACAAAGAACACAACACAGATTTTTTAAGTGGTTCCCCAACTCTGAAGTTGAATACATCCAAGGCTCACACTCGTTTTCATCATGTATGGAATGAAGAGAATACAAAGTTACATCGGTTGCTACCTAGGGCATCACTAAAACCGTAATGCCCCTTCTAGATTTCGAGGACATTGCGTTGTCCCCTGGACCCTTGTGACCTGACCGATCAGGTGGAACTTCAAATAGTTAACGAAGTGCGAACCAAACTGAATCAAGCTTCACAGGCCCAGCAGTACCTATATTACCTTGCTAATATCGAGAAATAATGATCTGGGAGGGGCATTTTTTACAACTTTAAATTGGAGGCATAGAGTTAAGCTATGAATCAAAATATGAATAAAGTACTCACATGTCTTTCGTCTTGATCCCTCTGAGTTTGAAGGTCCCGCTGATTCTTTTCAGCCAGTGCTTTAGCCTGAACTAACAGATTGCACAATTAGATTCCGATACGTAAATTGAAGGTAAAAAGACACAGGAACAATAGACTGCAATATTATGTCAATGCACAGTATGAAAAAAATGACTCCTCACATCAGCAAAAATGAATCTGAAGGACAGGGTTGCAATAAGCAGGTTTGGCTTTCACATTGCAAGTCTAGTCGAAGCATGAATTGCTTTATAAAAGCCTTATTATGCTTCGGCAGTAGCAACAGTGAAATGAGAACCATCTTGGGGACATATAATACATACCGCACGCTCCTGGGTCCTTTGATGGCGTTCCAACCTTGCTCTTCTTCTTTCTTCACTTTCTCCTTCAACATCCTGAAACTGCCCAGATGATGGAGCAGCTTTCACAAGCATAACCATTCCACAATCAGCAATATGAATATGAGGGGAAAAAGTGAGAAGGGAGAAGTAACAAGTTAAAATATACTACCTCCAAATATAGAACTGAGGTCATCAACAATATTAGTAGATGAAGATGGTTTCCTCACGTTGGATGAGGCACCAACAGATGATGTCTTCCTTGTCCCTTCTGGTCCTCCCTTATTCTGAAATCTAGGATCAGGCATGGGGTCCTGAAACTGCATATAGGACAGAAAAACTTCGTTCGGTAGGTTTTTGAAACTTATCTTGTGGTAAACGTTTAAAGTAAAACTCATCTTTGAGAAAACGTTAAAATCTAAGTAAGAAAACAATGCTGATGAAATGTTCCGCAAAACTAAGTCAGAAAATTGCAAGGTGCAAACAAACAAAGCAATCACAGCCTCAAGGACGGGGGAAACGACTCAATCTATACTGCGATTTTACAGCTTAGGTACTCACAGGAGAATTTTCCCTTGGCCTTGGTGCACTGCTTGGTCGAGAACCTACATTGAAAAAGGATTCAAGATCATTGTCATTCTTTTGTTGGTTCAATCTTGCAGCAGCCCTATCTCTAGCTTCAGCAGCAGCCCGTTCCCTAGCCTCTGCAGCAGCCCTTTCTACAGCAGCACGTTCTACTCTACGCCGTGCTTCAGCTTCAGCTCTAGCAGCTGCTGCTGTTGCTTTGTCCCTTGCTTCTAAATTTACCCTTTCCCTAGCATCTGCTGCAGCCTTTTCGGCCCTTTCTTTAGCCCCTGTCGCTGCCCTCTCACGTGCTTCAGCATGCGCTCTTTGTACTGCAGTCCTTTCAGATTTTAATTGAACTTCAGCAGCTGCTCTATCTCTCGCATCAACAGCTGCTCTCTCACGAGCTTCCCTAGTTGCCCTTTCTACAGCTTGTTTACCCTTCTCCCGCTCCCTTTCAATTTCTCTTGCTTTCTCTCTCTCCTTCTCAAGTCTTCTCTGCTCTCTCTCTTCCTCCTCCCTCAGTAGCTGTTCATGGTCCAATCTCTCTGGGTTCTCTCTGTATTCTCTCTCCTGATCATCAGGCATAGCCTGTTCGTCTTTTTCAAGTTGCACAGATTCTTTACTTCTAGAAGTCTTTGCATATTCTCTCTCCCTTACTTCCTTTGCATGCCTGAATTTAGCCTCAGCTCTATCCATTGCTTCCTTCATTGCAGCTGCAGATGCAGCAGCAACAGAGGAGTTCGTGTTTACTTCTTCACTCTCATCATCATTACTTCTTGCCCTACCCATTGTGAAGTCTTCAATTTCATCTATTTGAGACCCCACCGGGCTCTTCACAGGAGGACGATTTGGCTTAGGACTTTGTGAGTATTGACTGAAACGGCGGGCAGAAGAAGAAGACTCGGTACCTTTCTTTCTTGCAGTGGAAGTAGAAAAACCTCCTCCTGAGTTTGAAGCCCTACCTGGTATAGGAGGAGGGGGTCGTGAAGGTGGCGGAGCACTTGTGGGTTGTGTAAAAAGTGGAACCTCTGATACAGTGATCCATATATCATCAGATGGTATGCTTTCATGTGATCCTGGAAACACGCCTTGTACCTGCGAATTTTTCTCACTAGATTTAGCATTTACACGAGAGGCTGAAGCAGTTTGACCAACAGACTTGTGTGTATCTGTCGAAACACTTGGCATGTCAAACACATTAGATTCTTGAAAATTGTTGGTATACATCTTTTGTGAGTGCCTTCCAGAATCCTTGAAAGATGATTTCCCAATTGTTTCAGCACTAGAAGATGTCTGTGATCTACCTATATTTGATCCCGTCCTTGAAGGGCTTCCGTCCTTCACATTGTTTTCTATCCCAGATGAAGATGCAGGAAAAGATTTTCCAAAACCCTCAAGGGGACCTATATCATCAAATACCCCTCCACTAATCGATGAACCACTGACTTTTGTGTTGCCAGAATTACTGGGTTTACTGATCTCTTCAAGTGGATCAGCAAACAGCCGTGGAGATGAAACTGTGGGGTTTGAATTTGACTCTAAAACAACGAAGGGATCGTCCTTCACAGCAGAAGTCGGTTTGGATGCATTAAAAGTTGTTTTCTGTACCCGGGTAGCCTCCGAAATTGGCCTGCGCAAGAAACATGCAGCTGAGATAGTAAGCAACATATATTAACCCTTCATTCCAGCCAATGAGCAACAACAAATATGAAGCAAATAATAAATAGGACTGAATGTTTTTCATCAAGCAATTTTGTCAAATAGGAGGATGGAACGGCAGGCCGCTGCTAAGTTGCTTTCTCCACTATGTTCTTTAAATTGGACAGCACAAAGGAGAATATTTTTGTATGATCATGTTCAAACGGGGTGATTTTCGGGTGGTAACTACTGTGCCCTACCTCTTCACCAATCCTTTCCAGGTGTCTGAAATCTTGTGAGTCAGTTCATCTGGCTTCCTCTTAAACAAAACTGACCATCCTCGAAGTTGTCAAGATATATTTATATTTGTGTCTTTATAAGTAGCAGTAAGGACACTTCCATTCGTCACACAAAAAAGCCATTAATTTTTTTTTTCCCTTTCCTCCTGAATTCATTTCAGTAGAGACTAGAGAGGAGGCGAACTGATCAACGAGAAAGAGGCCCTACTCACTACAGACGAACACAGCACAGAGATAGAATTGCACTCATGCCCCTCCCGCATCAAGTTTACCGCCTCACTACGTTGTGATTCTTATCACTTATGTATGTCGTAGGACCCTGAATTTAAGTAAAAACCCATCAAAACCCCTCTCCACCATTTTACTCAAACTTACAGCAGAAAGAGTTCGACTCAAAATTGTACTCAAATCAAGAAAAACCCACTTCCTTTACACATTTAAATTCAACCCAAACTTGAAACTTAACTTTTGCCTGTAACTCCTCCTCCTTTATTCCAACCCAAACCAGCGACTCAAATTTGAGTTTATCAGTTGGAGTGCTACATATACCATATCCCTCTTAACCTTTATACTCAAAATCTACTCAATTTAAGTAAAAGTATGAGACAGGGTTGGATATGGTATCTGTATATATCCCAAAATTCTTTCCCCATAATGTTTGTTATGTTGGCATGAGTCACAGAATTCACAGAATTCAACAGAAGTCCTTTTAGTAACATTACTGCTAGGAGCTATTTATGACCACAGCAGCCCACGCAGAATATGTGCATGTATATATTAGTATCCGCATAAGTTGAGAAATATAAAAAACCTACCAATTGTTGATAATGGCATACATGTTAGTTATTACTACTTAGTAAGGTCCCCATTGGCCTAACCTTTTAGGGACTTTTTGGCAGTCTTTTTGGTTTTTTTTCTATTAATTTTTACTAGATTCCTGTATAATTTTTACATTATATCATTCGCATCGATGAGAGCATTGGAAAAAGACAAACTTTTTGGGTCTTTTGGTCCTCTTCTATAAACTTTTTCCAAAAATTTTGGTCTATATTTCTATACTTTCCGATTCCTCTCATCGAGGTGACAGATATGATTTAAAAATGACCCGAATCTAGTAAAATTTTGGTCTATATTTCTATACGTTCCCGATTCCTCTCATCGAGGTGAAAGATATGATGTAAAAATTTGACTCGAATCTAGTAAAAATTAAGAGAAAAGGACCAAAAATACCATGCCAAAAAGTCCCCAAAAAGTTAGGTCACAATTGTACACAAACGAGCAATCTACTTCCTCAGAGGCCTTTTCGGGGGCAAAAAAAAAAAGCTCTGAAAGACAAGCTTAGAGCCTAAGATTATAATAATATTGCAACTTATTAACTGCGGCATTTGGCTCAAACTAGGTAACATAGCAAAATTACGCAGTAGTAAATCAACTAGTCTGAAATAGTAACGAACAATTGTCTCCTGAATATTCAATCTAATGCCAGCATCTCACATAGAATGTACTGAACTACTAGTTATAGCATCTCTGATCCACACTATTTTTTTCCACGCACACTTAAAATTCGAGTAAAAACACTTTAAAATCAAATCCATTCATTGACTCAAACTTATGTCAAAGTGAGTTTACTCAAAAGGAAAAACCACTAATGGGGACGCTATATTTTTTCCCCTTCATGCGTAGGTCAAGAAATTCTATGAAGGAAACCGAAACTGATAAATATACTCAAAAATACTTAGAGCAAGTTTACATGATGTACGAACCCCCAAAAAATTGCTCATAAGTCCAGGTACAAGAAAAGGAAAGATATCATGCAAGAGTTGTTCTTTTGGCTCAAAGGCTATTTTGAGGCTCTCAAATCTACAACTACGCCATTCATGAAGTTCTTACTCAAATGTATGCATAGATTTAGGTTTGTGTGTTGGAGTGCTTCATATCAAGCTTTTTCTAAAAAAATTCCACAAATTTGAGTAAAGGCTGGAGATGCTCTTTTACTATACCAGTTTGAGCATTAAAGCTATGGAATTGCGGTTTAAGCAAATACATTACCTGTTGCTTCCAAATCCAGGTAGCAAATCATCAAAACCTCCAGAACTTCTACTGTTCTTAGCTTCATTCTTCTTGGTCCGCCCTAAATTCCCAATAAGATCATCAAATCCACCACTCTGTTTCTGACTCCGGTTCTGATTCTTAAGTGAAGAAATGCTAGCAAACACATCATCATCATCATACCTAGCCGAAGACGACATCGGTTTGCTCTTCAACCCAGGCAGGCCGTCGAAAATATCCTCATCGTAAACAGGCTTATCGTACACCGGCGGCGACGACGACGTCGGTTTACTCCTCGGATAATCGTTCGCTTTCGAATTGTTGAAAATCGAATCGTAGTCGCAATCCGATAAAGACGACGCCGATTTTCTGTTGTTGCTCGTAGTATTGTATTGGGGGGGCCCACCGAACACATCGTTGAATCGATCCCCGCCGTCCGATCTGACGCCGGCGTTGTTGGATTTGGAAGGAGGTGCCATGGGAGGCGATTTGCCTTGAGGTCTGTAACCGAAGTCCCTGGCTAACGTACTGAATTCATCCATTGATGCTCCTTGTGCGAATTTATTCGAATTTGAATTTGAAATCGGATCCAGAGAAATTGCCCTTTTATGGTAGGGCAATTATTGATTTTGGGATCTGCAATGGGAGAAATCGAAGAGGGAGAATGACTTACAGTTCAAATCAAATGGATGATTGAATAACTAGGTTGATCGAAACGAAATTGGGAGCTTCAGTGAGAGGAACGGCTCGTCAATTACATATGGGTGTTTGCATATGATATAATGAAGATGGAAATGAGAGAGAGAGAGAGAGAGAGAGAGAGAGAGAGGGAAGCCGCCGGAGGCTAAAGCTGCTTACTGATTATTCTCTGTCCTCGATTTTTTTGGCTGTCTCTCTCTCTTCCCTTTGGTCATCTTCTTCTCATGGCTACCTTGTTTTGTTTCGACTGTTTGATAGGTATCCCTTCTATATTCATGGTCCACTCTCATTATAATCGAATTTAGAAAAAACAATTTTCGATTTATATTTTATAATTGATAAAACAATTTATAAGATATATTGTATGTAATACGGATCTTGATAGATTTAAATTAGTTTACGGCATTAGCTAGATAAAGGGAAATTATTTCCACACCTTTATTTTATAATTGCACACTATTTCTAGTCTTGTAGCGTACTTTTGTGTGCTATTTTTTCACTAAAAGATAAAAAAATGTGTGCAATTTAAAAAAAAAAAGAAGTATAAAAATCATTTCCCTTTGCAAAATATTAAATATTAAAATCAATTACAACATCATTAATTGAGAGATATAGATGATTTTGTAAGTAACACGTATGTCGAAAAATTGTAAAGAAATTAGGAAACAAATATAGTACTATTATTCAACTTTCAATTTTTGGTCATGTCACATCCTCCGTCGCATGTAACAAACACTTAGTAAAAGGGAAATTCTAAAATTAGTTCATTGGACTGTCGTTAAGGTTTAAAAAGTGTATTGAAAAGTGTAAAAAATATATAGAAATATGTGAGAATGCATAAAAAAGTGAAAAAAATACACTGGAGTGTTTTTTTTTTGTCTTGTTATTGTTTTATTGTCAGTCTAGTGGACTGTCAATAGAAGAACATAAAATAGTTTTTTTTAATTTTTGTTTTCTATCTTGCTATTTTTAAAATTTTGCCTAATACTATTTCTTTGATTTGCCTCATCTTGACAAATCATATGATGTACAAATTTAGTAATTTGCAAACATGAGTGGCTCCAGAATTTTTATCCAAACCAAATCAAATCAAGCCTTGTGTCTCAATCAATTGGGGTCGGCTATATGAATCTTTTTTCTTCTACTGAACTCTATCAATGACTATGTTTACTGAGATTTGGAGTACGCATATCCTCGGGAACTACAACATCCAATGTTAATTTGGATCTTCCTCTCCTCGTAGCATTATGACCCAAATCTATTCTATCAACTCTCTTAAATATTGCATCTACATTTCTACGGTAGATATGCACAAATCACTTTAGTCTATTTCCCGCAACTTCACCTCTATAGATGCTACACCCACCATCTCATGAATAGTTTCATTTTTTATCATATCCTTTTCTAGTCCTACCATACATCCATCTCAGTTGCACCCATTTTACTCAATTGTTGTTTTTTTGATAGGCCAACATTCTGTCCCGTAAAGCATCACCGATCTTATGACAATTCTATAGAATTTTCCTTTTAATTTTGTCGGTATCCTCTTGTCACATAGTACAGCAATAACACTTCTCCACGTGAGTCACTCCACTTCGATATATGGGTCACATCATCTGCAACCTTCCCCCGGGTGGTATAACACTTAGTTATGCATAACACTTTTGTTTCAATCCTTGGATCCAAGGGTGGCTCATGCATATTCTAGAGGTGGCTTCTACCCTTATAGTCCGGGTGATGCAGCAGAATTCACGAGAGAATAGTTAGTGTACTATTCCAAGCGAAGATAGGTCTCGAATTCTCGAGAGTTCTTGAATCCACAAGAAGAAAGAGATTAACTTTGGAATTGTAATTGATTAAAAGCTGCTGAACAATCGAGATTACATGCCCTTTTATAGGAAAATTCTAGCAAACCCTAGCAAATACTACTAAAATATAAAATATCTCGAAAATCAGGAAAACTCCCAAAATAAAAAACTAGAAACAAATCTAAGACTTTCCCAACTGGAATCAATAAAAACCGAATTATACGCTAAGAGTAATTCGTATCCTAATTATTTCCTAAAATAGCAAAAATACTAAATTGAAGGCCTAAACAAAGGAATCTGGCCGAAATCCACATCAGTCACAACTTAGGGCGTGAGTCTTGACCGCAACGCGATTTTGCTTTAGCCCACCAAGTTTGGGCCAACTCCGAGCTCGTCAATAATTGCCGAATTTGTCAATTTTCAATTAAGAGCTGTTTGGGCCTCCGAGGCTTTGACTGGTCCAATTGATCATAGAATTGAGACGCTACTTGTTCTACATCATCGGAGTTGTGGTCTGATACCAACTGTAATTACCCACCCCGCCTTGCACAATATTGTCCGCTTTGGCCGCCCAAGCTCCATGGACTTCCCAGTGGATCACCCGTCCCAAGATTTCTCCCAAGGCAAGAATGCTTAATTGTGAAGTTCCAATGAGCTTTGATACCCGCACGACTTTATAAGGGCTTGTGCAAGTTAGGGTATGATCTATTCTCTTATATCACAGAACTCTGTTGCATCCAGGTGAGGTCATGGGCTGTCACAACTTGGTATCTCCTTGTCTTGAATCTTTACTCGTTCTACATGAGCACTTCCGTTACCACTAAAGTTACACTCCATATATACTCAGTTTTACTTCTACTTATGATAAAGCCTATTGACTTTAATGTTTCTCTCCATATTTCTAATTTAGCATTAACTCCTCTAACAGTTTCATCTACTAGAACAACATCATATGCAAACAACATACACTACGGGATCACGATTTTTATCCAGCGATTACAAAAATACATAGCGTGTCCATGATTGAAAGCTTATGCAAAAAAAAAAAAAAGAATCTACCTTGGCAATTGAGAAGTATACATAAATATTCCACTGTTTGACAAAAAGAGACTTCCTTACAACATACCACGTCGAGTCTTCAAATTTTGAAAGCGTTGAATTATATTTTCATTATCAACATTCTAAAGGATCTGGGGGTTCCGTAAGGCGGGAGCGCCCAATGGGGGTTGTAGTGCGCCATGTGGACTGTCGGATATGTTTTTAACCGTTCAGATTATCTTACAAGTGAAATTAGTATCATACCTGTAAGATAATCTATGGAATCTGCACCGTTGAAAACACATCCAATTGTTCGCATGACGGACAATAGAGGCGTCCTACATGGAGTGCACTACAACACCCTTGTTTCCCATTCTTAGACATTAGGTACTTGTAGACACCCCGATTTTGCACCCGAGATACACGCAAACATTCCCGATGATGAAAGGACCAATGATGTTTACCTTGAGGACCGGAATAAGGCTTAAACTTGACAAACCCTTCAAACATCCACCAAAACCCACCAAAAGCCTCCTCAAAACAAACCCAAGCCTACACCATCTTTTAGTACATTTAAAACCCTCTTTATCGATATATAATACGTCCCAATCCGTTTTGAAATGAGGGAGATGAGCGCGTTTCACTAAAAAGACCCGTTTTCCCGACCTCTTGAGGGTAAAATGGTCACACACTTGGATGTAC
>JAXBDA010002229.1:0-44640 GCA_036023075.1 Gaultheria prostrata | reverse complement strand
AACAGCTTCCCAGTGTGGAAGGCGTGGAGCTGACATAAATTGGCTAACCAAGCTAACTGCAAATGAGATATCTGGACGAGTAACAGTAAGATAATTCAGCTTTCCCACCAAGCGACGATATTGATCACGACTAGAAAGCAACTCCCCCTGATCAACACACAATTTGACGTTAGGGTCCATAGGAGTCTCAACAGGCTTTGACCCTAGTAAACCAGTCTCATCTAAAATATCCAACACATATTTCCGCTGTGACAGATTAATACCATCCTTAGACCGCGCTACCTCAATACCCAAGAAATATCTCAATTTGCCCAAATCTTTGGTATGAAACTGACGCCGTAGAAAAAGCTTCAACTCATCAATACCTTTCTGATCATCACCGGTAATAATAATATCGTCTACATAAACAATCAATAATATTTTGCCTCGGTCAGATGTGAGAGAAAAAACAGAATGATCAGAATGGCAGCGCTTCATACCAAATTGTAAGACAGCATCACTAAACTTCCCAAACCAACCCCTCGGAGATTGTTTAAGCCCATAAAGAGCTTTCCGAAGGCGACATACCCGAGAAGACTCCCCCTGAGCAACAAACCCCGGTGGTTGCTCCATATAAACCTCCTCAACAAGATCCCCATGCAAGAAAGCATTCTTGACATCCAACTGAAACAAGGGCCAACCAAGATTGGCAGCAAGAGAGATAAGAAGCCGAACGGAGCCAAGCTTGGCAACTGGGAAAAAAGTCTCGGCATAATCGACACCATAAGTCTGTGTGTATCTCTTGGCTACAAGACGAGCTTTGTAACGCTCAACAGTCCCATCAGGATGATATTTCACAGTGAACACCCAGCGACACCCAACAGTAGTCTTTCCAGGAGGAAGAGAGACTAACGTTCAAGTATGGTTGCTATGAAGAGCAGACATCTCCTCCACCATAGCTGTCCGCCACTCAGAAATAGACAAGGCTTCCTGAACAGTGTTAGGGACAAAAACAGAAGACACAGAAGTAGCAAAAGCACGAAGGGACGGAGAAAGATGAGCATAAGACACAAACTGAGCAATAGGATGATAAGTAGCACAAGTACGTTTACCTTTATGGAGGGCAATCGGTAAAGAATCTGGAGAGGAAACAGAATCAACTGACGAAGAAGTGTTAGTGGAGACCGGAGCTCGCAACGGAGAAGAGGGAGCGGAGAGCGGAAGCGGAGCCGGTGCATCTCTAGGATGGCGAACGTAGACCTTCAATGGTGGAGGAGGTGTGGAAGGTGGTGGTGGTGGAGGTGGTGTTGGTAGAGGTGGTGGCATGTAGTCCGAGTAGTCCGAGTAGAGAGGAGTAGGTGGGGTGGGGGTAGGGGTAGGGCTAGCAAAATATGGTACGGACTCATGAAAAGTAACATGAGCACACACAAACTGACGGCGAAGTGTTGGAGAATAACACTTATATCCTTTTTGAGTACGGGAATAACCCAAAAACACGCACTTGATGGACCGGGGATCAAGTTTATCCCGATCAGGGTGCAATTCATGAACATAACACGTGCACCCGAAAACCTTAGGAGGAATGGAATAATGTGGGCGATCAGGACACAATAAAGCATATGGTATTTGACCCCCTAAGACAGTAGAAGGCATCCTATTAATAAGATAACTAGCAATAAGGACCGCATCACTCCAATAAGATTTTGGAACATTCATTTGAAACAAGAGAGCATGAGTTGTCCCAATTTGCGTTCAGCAACTCCATTTTGTTGTGGAGTTCGAGCACAAGAGGACTGATGTAAAACCCCATGGTCATCCAAAAACTGTGATAAATCATTACGAAAATATTCACGAGCATTATCAAAACGAAAAATGCGAATAGCCACATCAAATTGTGTTTTTATTTCCTCATAAAAAGATTTAAAAATAGAGTACAACTCGGAACGTCTTTGCATAAGATAAATATAAGTAGCTCGAGAGTAATCATCCACAAAGACCACAAAATACTGAAAGTGAGATCGTGACGGAACACGCATAAGACCCCAAACATCTGAATGCACTAAGTGAAAAGGACTCGACACACGACGTTCTTCCCTAGGGGAAAAAGAAACACGACGATGTTTACTAAACTCACACACTTCACATGAAAGTGACTCAACCCGACGACACGACGGGACCATCCGTTTAAGGTTCTGAAGAGACGGATGACCAAGATGACAATGATACTGGTAAGGTAAAACTGTGGATTGGAATGCAACAGAGGTAGACTGTTCGCCATCCGAAAAGTAGTATAGACCACCACGTTCAACTCCGCCACCAATCTTCTTCCCCGTCGTGAGATCCTGAAAGACACAAGAATCAGGAAAGAAGGTCACTGAACAATTTAAAGCTTTGGTAACCTTACTAACAGACATGAGACTAAAGGGAAAGCGAGGAACATGGAAAACAGTATCTAAAGAGAGAGATGGATTTAAAGTAACAGAACCCAAACCAGCAATCTGTGTGGTAAAACCATCAGCCAATGTAACACGAGAAGATGTCCCAGAAGGACGACAATCAGACATGACAGTAGAGACACCAGTCATATGATCAGAAGCACCAGAATCAATGACCTAAGGGGTATGAGAAGCAAGAAAAGCAGAGGGTGGACCTTTCTGAGCAAGCGTAGCAGTAGAGGCAGATGTCATATGAGAAGTCCGAGTAGAACGGTAGTTTTGAAACTGCTGATACTCATCCTCTGGAATGGTAACTACCCGAGGGGTGCTGTTGGAAGAAACCTGTGAACCATCATCCTCTGAAACTTTGACCTGGCGAGCAGTTGGACGACCATGGAGATCCCAACAATAGTCAATAGTATGATTATCAGCTTTGCACCAAGTGCAGTGTCGAGGTACTTTCCCACGGCCTCGACCACCTCCCCCTGGTGCAGGACCTCCACGGCCAGAATCACGACTAGAACCTCGGCCCATATCATGACTAGAACCACCATGACTAGAACCCCCACGGCCTGAATCATGACCGGACCCACTACGACTACCTCCCCCGATGTTAAGCCACCACGAGAATAACCACCACGAGATACTGTAGAGACGAAAGCTGATCGGTCAGAAGATAATTGGGAAGCAGTCGTAGAACCAATGTCAGAAATAGTGGCCTGACGAAGACGACTAAAAACCTCACTGAGAGCTGGTATTGTCCGTTCTCCCAAAATCTGTGAACGGACTGAATCATAGGTAGGGGAAGGCAAACTGGACAGAAATCGAGCAACAAACAGAGACTGTCGTTGGCGCTCCATAACTTGAATATCATTGGAAATGGGCTGAGCAATCTTGATCTGCTCGCAAAGACCACAAAACTTAGCATAATGAGTTTCCAAAGATTGCTCACCCATGGATAAAGAGAAAAATTCCTGATGAAGATCATATGTCCGATGAAGATTGTTAACCCCAGAAAACATCTCCTGTGCCTGTCTCCATACAAGCTTAGCTGTGGGTAAAAACATTAGAGGACCACTAATCTGTGGCTCCATAACATTCCATAAGTCGGAGCGAATGCGAGCATCCGCAGATTTCCATGCAACATATGTGGGACTAGTTGCCGCAGGAGGATCATCAGTGAGCCAGTGTGAGGTTGACTCACCCTCATAAAAGACTTCAACAGCCTTGGCCCAAATAGCATAATTCTTATCATTCAAAACGATGGATGTAATAGGCCTCCTGTCACGATATTGAGAAGACGAACCAACAACAGTAGAACCAGTACCAGAACCAGAACCAGAACCAGATTGAGCTTCAGCTTCAGACATTTTGTAAAATAATTGAGAGGCAAATCACCACCAACAAATGAAAGGCAACCAACTACTGCCGTAACCAAGTAAGCAAACTGAGATAATCAACTGTCCAGACGGAAAACAAGTCTGTCACCACTCACATAAAACAAGTGTTTGACACACACCATAACTCCCATCAACAAAGAAGTATACTGATAATCAATTCCGAGTGGTCTGAGGGGTTTGATACAGAACATCGAATGGAGCAGCAACAGAGTGTATACGGTTAAAAATATGAACAAACATTACCACATGAGAGCAGTAGGCTTGGAACAGAGTGCTTCAGAGATCAAGAACAGCCAGACTGTGACGGATGTACAATTGGTAAGCCAATCGAGAACTCTACCACAAGAAGACACGCTGATAAGAGCTTGCAAAGATCAATCACGAACCAGGTAACCAATTTCGAGTGTAGATAAGGGCTGTCGAGTGGAAATATGAGAGATTTCGAACTGGGTTTGCTTCGAAAAAGGGTCATACGATGGGTTTTCGAACTGGGCTATTAGGTTTCAGTTGGGTTGGGTCGATTAGGGATCGATTAAGGTCGAATATGGCTGATTGAGGGTCGAAATAGGGTTACGAGGCTTGAATGGCTGATTGAGGGTCGAATATGGCTGATTGAGGGCTTGAATGGGTCGATTTGCTGATTGGTTGTGGTTGGTTAGAGAAGTCGATGTGGAGATTTAGAAGGATCGAAGATGGGTTAATTGATTTAGGGTTTGAAGATGGTTGAGGCTGGTGATGATGAATGACGATGGCTGATTTAGGGTTGACTGGTGTTTTTTTTTTTTTTTTCTTTGTAGAAGACGGTGGCTAGGGTTTGGAACACTGATGGCTAGGGAGGATGTGGGACCCGCTCTGATACCATGTCAGTTGAGAGAGGGAGAGAGAGAGAGAGAGAGAGAGAGAGAGAGAGAAAGGAAGAAGTGTATAGGGTGTTAACACGCGAGAGTCTTATTTATATTATTGCTCACCACATTACATGTCATAATTAAGCGATGTGGGACAAACACATAAACTAAACAGAGTTGTGCCAATGGCCATTTGAGCGAACCTGTACTGACTTTCACAAAAGGCAAAAAGGTTGTGCTCTACGTCGACATTCAGCTGAATAACTGATGAAACAGATTGATTATTTGGCATTGAAGTGGGAAAACAGGGGGATTCCAAGCATATGGGACTTTTATACTGAATGCTGTTCTTAAAGCTCGATTAGAATGAGAACCTTATAGCTTAAATAATATACGTTTCTGTTCTCAAATGGTAGTTCCAAAGCTAGAAAATCTTGCTCTACATTCTTCTGCTTTAGTGGGGGTACTTTGACGGTAGCTGGAAAGTTTTTGATTCTTTAATTAGGGATGAAAACTGGTCGGGTTTGGATCTGGGGTACTCCCTCCTTGATTTCCAAACTCCAGGCTCAACTCCATACCCGTCGACATACCTAATTGGGGGTACTTAGAATTCACCAAACCCATACTAAAACGTATATGGTTGTTTAAATAAGTTCAATCAGATTTGGTGTTTGGTAAGCTTACTGAGATTTGAAGTTCTGGAGAAACAGGCCCCTTCTTACCTTCTTTGATTGGTTTTTAAAGTAGCTGCTAGGATAAATCCGTGTCATGTCTCAAAGAGTAACCTGAATATTTGTTTGCGTGGATATATAATAGTCATTCACTTGGAAGTGATGTTTTGGCTTTTGTTCAATAGCTGCATGTTTAGTTATCGATATACATACCTTGATTTATTTTAAATGCATACATTGCAGGGTGGGGCCTGAAAATGTCGCGGATACGTCGCTTGCAATTGGCTTTGCACTACCTAAAATTTGAGGAGATTGAGAAGTAAGATTGTGTATTATAATTTTTGCCTCCTTGGTATTACCTTCCATTTCATACAAACTGCACATGGATGTCAAGCACATAGAATCATATATGTGAGGGAAATTGAAATACAATCTTCGTGAGTTTTAGGGACTGAGAAAGACTTATACAAACACCAGACAATAAGACATGGACACAAATCATATGACAAGGACATGCTGACACCTTATATTTTCACATTGACACTTGACAAGGACATGCTGACACCTTATATTTTCACATTGACACGTGGGGGACCAGCTGACTATAAAAGTATATGTTACATATTTGGCATGAACTATAAATTCATAGAAATAATCAAAAGAACAATGGAACCTAGAGACAAATGACACAAACAATATCAAATTTAACATTGAGGTAAAAGCAACGACACTAAGAGCCTGTTCGTTAGTTGGACTAGCTTTGGGGGATTAAATAAGAAGGGTGGATAGGAGGATGATATGGTAGAAGGGGAGATTAATTAAGAACGTGAGGTTATTTAATACTTGGTTTGGTTGGTAGTTTGTATGGGTGGATAAAATTGGGTGGCTGTGTTAGATAGCTTGATATACATTGTTGGGCCCATTTCCTAATAGCTTAAGCTTTTGGGACTACTAATAACTTAACACAGTATCAGAACTTTGGTTGTGAGAGGTCTTGGAAAAATTTGCATCTCCACGTGCAAGACGGGGTTGCGCGTGAGGTAGTGTGTTAGATAGCTTGATATACACTGTTAGACCCATTTCCTAGTGGCTTAAGCTTTTGGGACTACTTGTAACTTAATGGATGTTTAAAAAAGGTAACAAGCTACCTGCTTGCCCTTCAAACTTTCTTGTAATACCAAAGTTTGAAGTTGGGGAGAGATAATTCTGTGATCGGAGAAGTGGCACTAATTCGTAAATAGCCAGTTGCAGAGTCCGATTATTGGGGCTGCAGGGGGACTTAGTAGTCCAGCTATGTGGGTATGCCAACCTCCGGATTAACTATTCTGAGCAACTAGTCTATCCAACTGAATAGTTTGTCTAACAAACAAGCCTAAGGGGCGTCCAGATTCATCTAAATTTTAAGCAAATAAGAAAATAAGATTGAAACCAAAAAAGGGCCGAAGTATTGTTCAAGAATCAAGCATGGATGACCCTGACCCAAATTTTTCAAGATTAATTCTAGCCTCCTATCTTGTTCCTTGCGTGTCTTTAGTGTGTCCCGAATATGTTTGACTTTAGAACTATAATTACCAAATAGGACACATTTTGGGCGTCCCCGACATGTGTCTAGAACGTGTTTGTGTTTGCTAGGTGTTAGAAACTAACACGTGACGGTAGACATGTCTATGCTTCTTAGCTTTTGTCGTTATCTTAATGGATTACTAGTGTCAGGCACATGGGTGGCTCTCAAGGCTCAAGTATCAGAGCCCCATCTATGAGGGGTGAGAAGTATGTGGTACGAAGTACTAAACTCTATTAATAGAAGGGAATGTGACCCCCCTCATTCTCAGAGCTCTAGTACCTAAGCCTTGACTGGCACCCCAACTGCTTACCTCTCCTTCCTGGTGTAACTTCAAACTCCCCCGACAACATATGCCATCGGCCCATCACTATCCAACATCTTGCATCCTTGAATTTTATTGGTTTGTGGTTTGTATTGTAGAAACATTTTATCCATCCAAAAGCTTGAGTTATTGGGCGGAGACGTCCCAACGTTATATTAAGTGATCACTCATTCCAAACCCAAGCACTGTGGGATTGTTTTCCTTAACATCCCCTCTCACGTGTAGTCGCATTTGAGGTTCGTCATGTGTAGCCTCTTTTATGGGTCTACCATCGCCTAGACTTTTTGTTGGGTTTGTCATTGTGGGTGTGAATTGTATATTTTGATAATGTAGGGTGGAAGAGGCCCTGCTTTGATACCATGTAAAAACTTTTTATCCAACCCCAAAGCTAAAGCTATTAGGTGGGGCATCCCAACGGTATATTCAGTTATCACTCATTCTAATACCAAAGCAATGTGGGATTGTTTTCCTTGACAGTTACTGCAGGTAGGCATGTGGTGTATAGATGACGTAGATGTTTTTGGCTGGGGGTTACGTGAGAATGACAAAAACGACATTTTCAAGCTTAGATGTTTCCTAAATGTTTGTTTAAGAAAATTTGTGTTAAATAATTTGCAGTGCGTGAGGGCTACTTTATGTGGGAGTGACACCATTGGAGTAGGCTACATTGTGCAAAGTCACAGCCTGTCTTATTCACAATATTGGTTCACTTTGGCGATCAGTTAGGGGGTGTTTGGTAACATTTTTGTTTATTAGTATTTCTATAAACTTATGTAGTGATGCAGATTTGATTGCTTGTGCGTACATGGATAATCATGAAAGACAAAGGGCAAAGTAGTAACGAGATTTTGGTGGATTTTTCTAGAATCGAAATATTCTTGAAATCCTCCAAATCTTCGCGTATTTTCTATGAAAGGAAAGATTTTGCTTCACTAGTATCTTTTAATTAGGAAGTTTCTATTCAATGCCGCTTGTTTTGGCATGTTTATTTGCTAGTATCTTTTAATTGGGAAGTTTGCTTGTTTTGGCATGTTTATTTGCTAGTATCTTTTCATTGGGAAGTTTCTTTTCAATGCCGCCTGTTTTGGCATTCCTTAGGAATTCATAGCTCTAAAGTCATATTTCTTATTTTTGGTAATAGGTTTGCTTGGTTAGCAAGTACTACCTTTTGGTCAGATTATTTCCTAACATGTTTGGGTCCTAGTAGCCTATAAATAAACACTGTGAGCCTTAGGGCAAGGCAGTTGATTAATATATTGAGAGTTTTGATAAGAGAGAGTATCTCTTCTATTCTATAATTCTATTAATCTGTGGGTTATTAGATTGTAGAAGAGTTGTTCTTATTCAAGGAGTGATTCTGTTCTTGTTCACGTTTCTACGCTGCGTCATGTAGTAAGTTATTTTTACTATAATTTACTGTTACAGTTTGCTAAATTTGCAATAGTTGTCAAGACAATGGAAACGTGTTTTAAGTTTTACAAATATGAAAACTGGCAAGTATTTGTAACGCCCCTCGTAGACCACTAGCCCAGTACCTTGATTGATCCACAAGCCACACCACATGGCCCAAAATGCTTCAGCGCAAGGTACTAGTAGTCTCTTACATGGTTTGTTATATGCCCAAGATCACCCATGTAGATTTCTGATGTGGGACTAAACAATCTCTACCCCCAAATCTAGGGTATTACAATCTCTCCACCTTTATGGCCTCGCACCCTCGCGAGGAGTTGAGCACTAGAGTCACCACACTCTGGGACTGTTCCTTAGTGACCAGAGTCACCACGGCCTCTCCCGGGTCTTTTCTCTGGTGCCATAACCCACATGGTCGTGTACATGGGTCGCTTTGATACCTTTTATAACGCCCCACGTAGACCACTAGCCCAGTACCTTGATTTGATCCACAAGCCACACCACATGGCCCAAAATGCTTACCCAAGCTACTAGTAGTCTCTTACATGGTTTGTTATATGCCCAAGATCACCCATGTAGACTTCCAATGTGGGACTAAACAATCTCTACCCCCAAATTTGGGGTATTACAAGCCCAAATAGCTCCTATACAGTAACTTTATCTTAGCCCAAGGCCATACCAACGATCGAATTCTCAGACATTGCAAGAAATGTGCCTCTTTGCATTTTTTAGAGCCCCACCTTTAACCACCGCTCCTTATGTTGAGATGCTAACGTTGTCTCCTTCAGATTTATCAAAACTCAAATCCCAAGTGAATCTCTCTCTCTCTCTCTCTCTCTCTCTCTCTCTCCATGCCTGTGATAGATTCTCTTGCAGACTATGGTTAGTTTTTTAGCACGGATCTGCACTTTGAACCACCTGACTTACACCATGTAGGTACATGGAACCAAGTCTTAATGACTTAAGGCATCGGGAGCCTTCCACGAGTGAAGGGTTGTGATCCAGCTTCTAGGCTCCAGAGGCCCATCTAAAGGACAATCCATCCTCGAAGTCGACCATCCACACTTCGGTTGGAGGTAGAGTCCAAGTTGCTTGGGACCCGATCGTGGAATGGAGGCTGGAACTCATCTGAGGGCTTGAATTTCCATCAGAATTTAGACCTCAGACCAGACTTAGGGGGAGGCAAATTCACTTACTGAAGGATGACTCCTCGAGATTCGCGTCATACCTACCTCAAGCCAAGCAGTCAACTTTCACCTACCAAACACCCCCTTAAGGTTTACCAGGGTCCGTGCATTTGTAAATGCTTTTTGAATCTCAAGGTTTTATATTTTCTGTTGAGAAATATTAAGAAATCTCAAGGTGACATAATAGTTCATGTAGACCCTAAACCTTTATATTCCATTTCAATATAGCCTCTCAAATGAAATTTATAGATTGGATTCTTGATTTTATTTGGAAGTTATTTTCTGTTGCTGGTACGGTGGTTTTTTCCATGCCAATTTGCTGCTTCGTGGTTATTTATATTGGAGTGATCATTTTAAGTAGGTGCCTTATTAAGGCTTAAAAAGAGTCTTAACTGAATTTATCTTCTGGTAATCGAACAGCTCCCTAGAAATGCTTTCTGGTGTCAATCTGGCAGAAGAAGGTGTATTGAGATTGCTCTTCGCTGCTGTTTACCTGATGTCTCGTAAAAGTGATAATGAGGTTTCTGCTGCAGCAAGGTACAGTCCTATTAATCTTTTAGCAGTCATTGTCTTGGCTGTTTTGAAAATTGTCTCTCTCATCCATGTGCTGGAAAATCCCTCGGCCATATATTCAATTTGGGATGCTAGACAAGGTTTCTTCCGTTTGTTGAACTCTGAAAATCCTGATAGGACTTGATTTCTTTCATTCCCATGATAAATGCAAAGGGACAGAAATGCTGACAGATATAGATGAACAGTTTTGGTACTCTAGCATTGAGAAACAGTATAAATTCTATCTTCACCTGGATTTGATTTTAAAAAAAAATTCTGTACGGGGATGGGGTTTATCCTGTTGTACTCATTACTGAGATGCTCTGGACCATGAATGAAGGAAGCATGGTAATGAGTACAGATATTGATTTGGGTCTCTAGGCCTGCCCTCCTTGATGCCTTTTGGCTTTGATTTGGGGGCATGGTTCTGCAACAAAACGTCCGTGTAGCTCCTCGGTTCTTGGAGGTTTAGGGGGGCCACTGTTTCAGTGGTATTCTGAGCGCAACCACTTTGTGCATATTGCCAAAGGTTAGGTTTGTTTCTCAACCATCCCCCGCCCATACCCCCAATGATTGGGGACTAGATGGGTTCTGTTATTGTTGTTATTGTTGTTGTTGGATGGGGTTTATCCATCTTGTTTCACATAATCCTTGTCTACTTAGGGTTTTCTTTGCTCATTCTTAAATTTGATGTAGGAATTAATATGGTTAGGCATCTATTGTCACTATTTGTCTTTCGTAATTTAGTTGCTTGGTGATCGGAGTTTGCTTTTTGCTTGGATTCTCCATTGCTGTGATTTTAATACGTTGATTGTGATACAGACTTCTTGCGCTGGCTACCTGCTTTGCAACCAAAATGATACGTAAATATGGGTTGATGCAGCATAAGATCTCTAATAACAAGAAAGATGCCATCATATTACAGGGCACTAAGAGGGAAGACGATTCCTCTCTTTTGTCAGAATTACCAGAGGAAGAGCATTGCGAAATGGGAACTTTGAGAAAGCTTAAAGAAATGTCTCACTTTTTGGAGATAATCCGAAATTTGCAATGTCAGCTTAATGCAAAATTCAAAAGACCTGGTCAAGGATTGGTATGTTGTGGGGTTCTGCTACACTCTCCAACAGTATTTTCCTTCCTTGATATATCTTTTGAATAAGTAAATCTTGCTGCCGTATTTCACAGGTGGATGGTGTGGGGGCATTAACTTTGGTAGATTCAGATCTATTGCAGGACGACACTGAGCGTTCAGTTCTTTCAGCAAATGCATTATCTTTGGCGGCATCAAACCAAGATGAACTTCCTATTGCTGCATCTGACGTGGACTTCAACATTGCTGAAAGGCTTTCTTTGGTGCCCATGGATTCTTCAAACTCGAAAGCTTATACAGCGACTGGAGTATCTGTTCTTTTGTCAGAAGGAAGCACCTCAGGAAGGAATATTTTCCCCTTAGAAAATCCAAAGGATATGATAGCTCGTTGGGAAATAGATAATTTGGACCTAAAAACTATTGTTAAAGATGCTTTACTCTCTGGTCGTCTTCCTTTAGCTGTTCTTCAGTTGCATCTTCATCGTATGAGAGATTTGGTCATCGAAAAAGATCCTCTTGATACTTTCACTGAAGTTCGTGATGTTGGAAGAGCTATTGCCTATGATCTATTTCTAGAGGTAGCTTACTTATAATTGTTTACATGTTATGAGGTTGGTTTTTATTGTTGCCATTACTAGTTTTTTTTCTATAGGGTGAAACTGGACTTGCAGTAGCAACTTTGCATAAGCTTGGGGAGGACTTAGAAACCAGTCTCAAACAATTGGCTTTTGGTACTGTTAGGAGATCTCTCCGCATGCAAGTCGCTGAGGAGATGAAAAAATATGGATACCTGGGACCATACGAATGGAAGATTTTAGAGAGAATTTCGCTAATTGAGGTATGGGTTATTCATACAGTTATGTAATCCTTCCATTCGAAGGTGGTTGCAGCAGTAAGTTTGTAGCGATTGTGTTTCAAGTTTGTAGTGATTGTATTTTAGCTTACTCTTGTTTGTTTATTGTGGAAAGAGGGTCTACCCGTGCAGTAGCTTTTGGAGAACATTTCGTGGCCGGCAGAATGAGTTCATGGGAGCTTCAGTTATAGATTCAGATGGAGGACTTAATGTATGCCTTTCTCGTCCACATTTTTTCAAAGATGTCATCATTGGATGTGGTGAGATTGATGGAGTTGTGCTAGGTCCATGGGCAAATATCAATGGACATTCTTTTGTTCCTGTGTCTGATGAAGATGGTAGTCATGCTGCTTACTGGGCCGCTGCTGCAATCTGGTCTGATGCTTGGGATCAAAGAACTATTGATCGTGTAAGTGTCACTTGTTTATCATTATCTTTTCGTGGATCATATGACAAGAAAAGGATACTGTGACATTTAGCGACCTAAAATAACATTGCTGGAATGAGGGGAAAGGCAGTGATTACCCTGGTAAAATTGTTCCGTGTTAGGCTTAGAGGTTGCACTAGAGCTTTTCCTACTTCTGATGAATTTCTCTACATCAATGTCCTCCAACGAGTGAAAGTGTATAGTATTTTTCAAAGAATACTAATTATCTAAAAATAATACTCCCTCTATCCATTGTTTGTCTATCTTTCCCTACAGGGATGTTCCAAAGAACATGTCCATTTTCAAATGTTAAAGCATAGGAGTCTCTGCAGGCTTTGCTCCCAATAAACCAGTCTCCTCCAGAATATCCAATGCATACGTCCTTTGGGATAGACCAATCCCATCCTTGGATCTTGCCTTAATACCCAAGAAATACCGCAATTTACCCAAGTCTTTGGTGTGAAACTGACGTTGTAAGAATTGTTTCAACTCATCAATACCTTTCTGATCATCTCTAGTAATAATAATATCATCCACATACACAATCAACACTTTTCCCCCGCTTTGCCCGAAGAGAGAAGACAGAGTGGTCTGAATGAGATCGACGCATACCAAATTGTATCACAGCATCACTGAACCAACCAAACCAAGCTCGAGGTAACTGCTTTAGACCATATAAAGCTTTGCGAAGACTACAAACCTGAGCATGCTCCCTCTGAGCAACAAACCTAGGAGGTTGCTCCATGTATACCTCTTCAAGCAGATCACCATGTAACATGGCATTCTTGACATCCAATTGAAACAAGGGCCAACCAAAATTGGCAGCAAGAGAAATAAGAATCCAGACAGAGTTGATCTTTGCGACTGGGGAAAAAGTCTTGGCATAATAAACCCCATAGGTCTGTGTGTAGTCTGTGGCGACAAGGCGTGCCTTGTACCTCTCGATAGCCATCCGGATTATATTTGACCAACAAACCCACCGACAACCAACAGTAGACTTCCCTGGTGGAAGAGGAACCAATTCCCAAGTGCCATTCTCATGAAGGGCAGACATCTCAACCTCCATGGCTGTCCGCCATTCAGACAAAGAAAGAGCCTCATGTACTGTGTTAGGTAGAAGAAACTGATGATGTGAAAGCATGAAGAGAAGTTGACAAGTGGTCATAGGAGATAGTGAGAAATAGGATGAGAAGTGCATGTATGAGTTCCTTTTCTGATAGCAATAGGGAGATCATCTGGATGGACCGACGAGGAGACTACCAGATCTTGGGACAAAGAGGACGTGGTGGCAGGCTATGGTGGAGTGAAAGGTACTTTGTCGCGACAAACGGATATATGCAAGGGTTTCACAGAAGGAATAGAACGGGCAGAAGGAACAACCATAGGAAACACACTCAAGCTCAGGAGGATCAACTGAAGTTCGTGTATCCTTATAAAATGGTAAGGACTCATTAAACTTGACATCGGCACAAACAAAATGACGTCTTAGGGATGTGGAGTAACATTTATACCCTTTCTGAGTGCGCGACGAGAAAGATGCACCGAATTGATCGGGGATCAAGTTTGTCCCGATTAGGATCAAGATCATGAACATAACATGTGCACCCGAATACTTGAGGAGGTACAGAGTGGATAGGACGACCAGGAAACAAGACTATATGGGGTATGTGATCGCCAAAGACGGTAGATGGCATACTATTTATCAAGTAACACATGGTGAGGATTGCATCATTAGAGCTCTTCGTTCGTTCACAAACTTGCATTTGAAATAGTAGTGCATGCATAACCTCTGATAAATGCCGAATCTTGCATTCGGCAACCCTATTTTGTTGTGGAGTTCGAGCGCAAGACGATTGGTTAATAATAGCGTGATCAGAATCGAGAAAGAGCATTATGAAAATATTCATGGGCATTATTGGAATGAAATATGCGAACGCAGGTATCAAATTGGGCTTTTATTTCCACATAGAATGACTTAAACATAGAAGACAACTTTGACCTATCTTTCATAAGATAAAGATACGTAACACAGGAGGAATCATCGACAGAAATAATATAATACTGAAAGCCAAAAACATTTGGAACATGCATGGAACCCCAAATATGTGAATGAAAACTGAATAGGACGCGACCCACGACTCCCAACTCTGGGATAAAAGGACACTCAATGTTGTTTACTAAACTCACAGACTTCACGTGGCAAGGCATCAACCGGGCTACATGAAAGCACTAGCCTTTTAAGGTTTTGAAGAGATTGATGACCGAGACGACAATGATGTTGATATGGTGACACAGATGACTGAAGAGCAGTAGAGCTAGGATGAATATCATCGGTAAGATAACATAAGCCACCACATTCAGTACCGCCACCAATCTTCCTCCTTGTCTTGAGATTCTGAAATACACAACCATGAGGAGAAAAAGTGACACGAACAGTTTAAGGACTTGGTAAGTTTTAAGAGTGTAACCGGTTAGGTTCGGGAAGAATATGGAACCAAAACCGGTTTTTAAGTGGCCGGTTTGGTGCTTCCGGTTTGCAGGTCCTGACCGAACCGGCCACTTAAAAACTAGTTTCGGTTCCATGTTCGCCCTGAACCGATTTTTCCGGATTCACTCAAAAAATCCCCCGAACCGGACCGAACAGAACCTAACCGGTTACACCCTTAGATTTAATGGAAAACGAGGAACATCCAATACAGAGTCCAAAGCAAGGGAGGAAGTAACTGGAAAAAAACCCAAATCAATAACATCAGTGGTAGAATCATTGGCTAAGGTAACACGGGATGGTTTACCAATAGACCGACAACTAGAGAGAATAGTAGAAGAACCAGTCATGCGATCAGATGCATCAAAATCTATATCCCAAGGAGTAGAAGATAGAGAAGATGCGATACAAACAATTGAGGGACCTGTCTGAGCAAGCGTAGTAGTAGAGGTAGAGCCTGTAGATGAATGCTGAGATGACACAAGGTGTTGGTACTCCTTTATAGAGATAGTCACTATAGAATCAACAACTGAGTGGGTGGCCCAACATCCTCAGAAATAGCAGCAACTTGATGAGCCTAGAAAAAACCATGAAGATCATAACAATACTCCAATATATTGATTTGTACTCCCACAATGGGTACACAGTTGGGTACCATGGCCACGACCAGAACCACTCCCCCTGGATATGCTACCATAACTAGAACCACCACAACTATAACTAGAACCACCACAACTAGAACCATGGCCTCGGTACCCAGAATCACGACCATAACTACGGAATCCAGAATCTGGTCGGCAACCACGGCCACGGCTAGATCCAAATCCACCAGAAACAACTTAAGCTAATGCAGAACGGTCAGAGGGTGACAGAGAAATAAGACCAGCATCTGCTATGGAAGAAGGCAAATCACAACTAATAGACAGCCTCTCACGAAACCGAGAAGAACTAGACGAAGTACCTACAAAAGTAGAGCTATAGAACTAGAAGCAATACCAGATTCCATGGTAAACAAATGCATCAACCAATACGAAACCAACAATGATCAATAAATCAACCAACCAATACTCCATCAAACAAGTAACTGATTAAACACCTAACAACCAAGATCACAACAACATAGGTCTCCAACCACGTCAACAAGACGAAAACAGCCAGCAAATGTCACAATACCCATAGATAGCAACATTCAAGAATCCATATGCTAAGATAAACCAAATAATTATAGAGATAATGATGGAGAAAACACAACACAGTCAACATAGGAGGCACTTACAAACTAGACACCATTACCACTGACTGATGAGAGTTCGAACATTGGCCAAACATGAAAAATGTGTCGTAGAAGCACCAATAGGTTCAGTTCGACACCATTACCCTACTGTCGATGCTAGCGAATGCTCTCCAAGTGCCAACGAGTGCTATTTGAAGTTTTCCAGGTGACGATAAGTACTAGGTAAGATGCTTCAATGGTCAACAAGATCTGGTTTGCCACGTTTTTAGGGTTTCAGAGGTCGAAAGTAATTGGGTAATCAATTTCGAAGGGTTTCGTAGTGTTGATTTGGAGTTTTAGGGGTTGATTGTGGTGATTTTGGGTTTTAGGGTTTGGGGGTTTGGGTTTTAGAGTCTGGAGAAGATGATAGGTACTGTTCACAACTGCTATATTGCACACGAGCACTGTTCACGACTGCTACAGTGGTCTAAGGTTTCAGTTTGGGTGCCGATAGTAGCGGAATATGGCGGCGATGGTAGCAACATATGATGGTGGATCATCTAGGGTGGAAAACGCTCTGACACCATGTTTTTTGTACGAAGAGAGAGAAGTGTTTGGGGTGTTAATTAACCCTAACATAAATAATTCTTATTTATATCATGAGATAGCTTAGCATTAGACCAATGTGGGACTAACTTTATGAACAATATTCTAACAAACAAAATATAAAATGAATGAGAGAGAAGTGTTTGGGGTGTTAATTAACCCTAACATAAATGATTCTTATTTATATCATGAGATAGTTTAGCATAAGACCAATGTGGGACTAACTCTATGAACAATATTCTAACAAACAAAATACAAAATGAATGAGAAGTAATTGGTCTTTTAAAATAGTTTTAATGTAATTCAAAATGAAACTATAGGGTAGGGGAATGATGGAAAAATCCTAGTTTCCAGGGTTCGGCTAGTTTGGTCCATGCAAGGAAACTAGAGTGTTTGAAACAATATTTGGAAAATCAAAGAACGAAGTTTTTGGGAACCTAGATCATTTTAAGGAAAGGGCGAGCTCTAATATTTGTTCAATTGACGAGGTAGAACATAACACAAAACCTGGATCATCTCAAGGAGAGGGCGAGCTCTGATATTTGTTCAATTGATGAGGTAGATCATAACAGAGTGTTAGAGGAGGAAAAGGAGTTCAGGTTTAGGACGAAAGAGGAGTTTGGGCGAATAGCTAGAATGGATGAGGTTAGCTGGATACAAAAGTCGAGGAATGTATGGTTAAGGGATGTTTATAGAGATACGAGATTTTGTTGTTTGAATGGAGAATGTGCATTTGATCGTGGACAGGGGGGTTGTTGTTTGAATGGAGAATGTGCATTCGATCATGGACAGGGGCCAGGGGGGAGGATATTTGTTGGGGTTTGTTTAATTTCTACACGGGCATATTTGCGGAAGAGCGTGGTTGGAGGCCTAGGTTGGATGGGTTGGAGTTCAGTACTATATCCTTTGGTGAAGTGTTTGGGTTGGAGATATTTTTTTGAGGAGGTGGTGGTTGTCCTCAAATCTATAAATGGAGATAAACCTCCGAATCCAGATGGGATGACTCATCTTCTTTCCCCATTGTTGGGAGAATGTTTGGTTATAGATAATGGGTAAGTTTCATTATTTTGCGATTGATGGTGAGTTTGAAGAGCTTGAATGCATTCTTTGTTGGTTTGATCCCGAAGGAAGGAGATGCAGAGCACATTTGTGATTTTAGGCCAAATCAGTATTCTTGGGACAGTGTACAAGCTTCTTGCTAAAGTTTTGGCAATTAGGCTATAGTCAGTATTTAGCAAAGTCGTTTTGGAATCTTGGAGTGCCTTTCTTTTGAGTCAACATATCTTGGATGAGGTGTCTAGATTGCGTAGTGGGGAGCTGGGACTTGTGTGCAAATATGATATTTTAAAAGCTTGGGATTGTGAAGTATAATTTAGGGTTTCCGTTTGTTAGGGTTTCAGTTGTTATTTACAAGACTAATAAAAAAAAGAAGGCATAGAGACATTGCAAAGGAGAGAGAAACAAAAATATACTGCCAAACAAAACAATCGTACTATTGCATTGCATAAAAAAGGCTTAGAGATTACAAGACTAATCAAGGGGTTATATAGGCTAAGCCTAAAAATCCTAGCAAAACCCTAATAACATAAAAGGACTAAATTACCCCAAACATAAAAGATAAATAACAACTGAAACCTAACAAACAGAAACCCGAAATTATAATTCCTAAATTACTAACAAATGGAAACCCTAAATTATACTTCCTAAATTACACTTCACAGGGATTTCTTGATTTATATTTTGGAGAGGATGGGATTCAGAGGGCAGTGGTTGAGCTGGATCAGATTTTGCTTCTCTACAGTCAAATTATCAATCTCGTTCAATGGTTCTTTGACTGGTTTCTTTCGATCATCAAGAGGACCCAAGCAAACAGATCCTTTATATTTGTGTTGTCCATTATGATTATGGAAGTCTTGAGTAGGATGATTGAGAGGGCTGTGCAGGAGGGCTGTGAGGTCGTTATTTCTCATTTGTTGTATGTAAACACTGCCACTGCTTTTGGGGTGAGAATTTAACCCAGTTGGGTTATCTTCGAGGGATTTTGATGTGTTTTGAGGCAATATACATTCTAAGGTTAATGTTGAAAAGTTTGAGATTATTCCGGAGGATGTGGATAATGTAGATTTGTAAGCGGAGGTCTAATGTCGCAAGGTTGGTTCTTTTCCTTCATTTTTCTTGGGCCTTCTGTTGGGTCTTCTCAAGTCTAAGACAGTTTGGGACTCAGTGGTGGTGAGATTTAGAAGCGATTTGCGGAATGGAAGAGGTGGTATTTGTCGAAACGGGTGAGGATGACTCTCATTTTTTTGAGATCTTTGTATTTCCATTGAGTCATTATAGTTAACTTGAAGTGGGGGGCCTTCTCAGTGATGTCACCTCAATCCAATGGCCAACATGCTTCTATCTGACTGGTCAATGGGCTCTCTTTGTTATGTTAGTTCTTTAAATTTGTGGGCAGTGATTTGCATGCTGTGGCATGCGCGTGTGTCACATAGATTAGCCTTTCACGACAAAATATGGGGTACGGCTGCCTTCATGGTGGAAGTGTGAGCCTGTACTCTGGGTACAATTGAACAACTTTCCTGCAGTTTCTTAGCTTCTTGAATTCTCACGCACCTCAATTTGTGTACTGTTTTAATTGAACTATTCATATTCTCTCGTGTTGAATTTTTTGAACTGTGCTATTCAGATAATGTTGGATCAACCTTTTTTTACGGAGGGTGGTGTTTTATGGGAATCACAACTTGAGTACTACATATGCCACAATGACTGGGAAGAAGTTTACAAGCTTCTAGACACGATTCCATCATCTTCTTTGTCTGATGGAATTCTTCAAATCAGTTTGGATGGCTCTGCTTCATCCATATCCAGTAGAGAATTTCCCGATTATTGCAACTACATGAGTCCAGTTGAAGATTTGGATGCTGTATGCATGGAAGTTCCTGATGTCAGAATTTTCATGTTTTCAGCTAATAATATGTGCTCCTTGTGGTTACGAACTCTTGTGGAGCAGCAGCTTGCTGCAAAATTTGTATTCATGAAGGAATTCTGGGAAGGAACAGCAGAGATAGTACCTCTCCTGGCACGATCAGGCTTCATATCTAGCATGCGTAAATTTTCAAGCCCGACTGAATCTGCTGAGAGTTCATCAGATACGAACTTTTCAAATAGTAGCGGAGCAAGTCAACTCGGTACCATCCGAGCTTTAAATAAACTCATTATGCATCACAGTGTGCAATATAATTTGCCAAACCTTCTGGACCTCTACTTGGACCACCATAAATTGGCTTTAAATAAAGATTCGCTTTCTGGATTGCTAGAATCTGCTGTAAGTTCACCTTTTCTCTCTGGTGTCTTACGGTTCTTCAAGTTTGCTTTCACTATGGTTGCTATTTTTTGAATACATGTTTTCATCTTATTTTGTCAACTACTGCGCTTCTATTTTAATTTTACATTTTGTCCGGTTTTACTTAGGATCACGTATATATATTGGATGGAAAATCTACCATGGTGCTCATCTGATTCTTTTTGATGTTCACAGCAGCAACTTTGTTACAATGATGATAAAGATACCAGCAGTAAACTTCTTTTTCAATGTTAGGTTAAGTGAATGGAGAAAATGAAGTATGTAATTAAATGATTAAGTGAACCTCAGGTGGATTTATGGCGCTCTCTATTTGAAATCAAATTATTGTAAAAATATTAACATTCATGTCGGCTTTCAAACATCCTTGGGCCGCAATGCTACATATAGAACCATTTTCTAAAGCACTGAACTTAGGCAGGTTCTCTACTCCAAGTACTTTTATTGTTTTTGAATGTTATGTCTGTTTTACTTTTCATGTCGGGTTTGCCAAATATCTTTGATTTTAAGTAGAAAGAGTAAGCAAGTGGTAAATTTGAAATTCTAATGTAATAGCATGAGCATTGACAATTAGTATTCTAAAAGTCAGCCTAGGTACTAGGCGACCACCTAACACCTAAATTTTAGGGTCTAAGTGTTCTGTACATTAGCCGGGGATTAATCGGCTTAATGGCAACTAGTTGACTCCCAGCGACAGGGATTAGTCAGCTAGGCGATGACTAGTCGGCAGGTCTAATTCATGAATTTTAAAAGTTCTAGGGTTAATTGTGTATTAAAAGATATAGGGGGTTAAGTGTTATTTTCACACACACAAAAAAAAACAAAATATATATGATATAGCGATTTATGTGTTGAGTGCAAATTTTTTTTTTATTTTGTTTGAACTTTGAACTTTGAACATCGAACTTGGTATTTGACTAGTTATTGATTACATGTTTTTTTGATATGCTTATTTATTACTAATTACTAGTTGCTTTTCAGTTGTCACTTCAGTCTTAATTCTATTTTTCGTAGTGTTATGTCGTTTCTTACTCAAACTTTGGAGAGACGGGGAGATATTTGTAAATAAAATAGAAAAACCGACTAATCTCTAGGCCCCAATTAGTTCCCTACTAATCTGCCTAGGCGCTTCTCTTCCGCCTGACTAGCGCTTACCGATATTTAGAACATTGTCAACAATATAGGAGGTGACAATCCTCAGGTTTTCACAAAACTCTTGCTGTTATTTTTGAAATGTTTGAAGCATAATTAAATGTCAGTTGTTGATTGTAAGGTTTTTAATTAAATTGTTTGATCCTTACGGTTTTTGATATGTTTCTTTGTAATTCTGATTGTATTTATTGGAGTGTATTATAAGAAAATATTGTCCTGCAAAAATTGCATTCAAACATATATGGGAAGGTCTTTGATAAGCATGTATTTGAGAGATCAAGAATGTCCTCTAAGCTCTAGCTTTTAGGAAATGGGCCTAACAGTGTTTATCAAGGTATCCAATACCCCACATCACATGCAAACAATGTTTTCCCGCGTGCGGAGGCAAACGTTCATAAATAGAAGCAGAATGCAAATCAGCATGAAATACAAAAATAGAGACTTGAACCTAAGACCTCCCTTAACCTTTGTTAGATCATCATTTCTCCCAAAGTGTAAATCCTTGGGAGATGGGCCAAAAGTTGTGTCTCAAGTTATTCTACAGTAGTCAAATCAAGCTATCATCTAGTCCCCATAATTTTGTGCATGATGTTTATGTTTCCTGCTATTGGATGCATTAGACCCAGTTCCTATGCTTGCGAAGCTATTAAGATTATCAAGCAGATATACAACCCAGTTCTTATGTTCTCGTCAATTTTTCTCTGAAGACAATCTTTTGCTTACTTTGTGTTTGGTCCAGTGTTGCCAGAAAATGGTGATACTAGCAAATTTTGTTTTTGCGCGTCTATTCTGAAATATCGTACATCACGGTGAATTTACTATTTAGCTGTCCAAAGCGAACTGAAGTTATTTCGTATTTATTTCATTGACACTTTCCCTAGGAGAAGAAAAACATGAAATAACCAAAAAAATCTAAAGATGATGGAGCTTTTGCAAGACAAAAAAAAAAAAAAAAGCCATAATGCTTCTAGAAAAGTTGTTTTGATGAACAGTCGCAAAACAAATCCAATTTGTTGCATGTTTATCTCTAGAAATAAATGCGCTCTAATCCGGTAATCTTTAGAAGCCTACCCCTACCGTACCAATCTTTAGCAATGTAGCGAAACCATGTTCTCATTCCTGTTCCCTTTCCCGTTTCTCGGACCAAAATGATCCTTGTTCCGGCTAACATAGGTTTGGTCTTCCTTTAACTTAATAATTTATGCAAGGATTTTGTGTCAATGAGAGCTTTATATTCCTAGTTTTCTTTACTTTATGGATGGAAAAACCCGTTAGGTGTATTTTTCTTGCCTGAATCAAATTGAAGTTGGGAACCCTGGATAATGATGGAGATATACCAAATTTCATTTGAAGTTTCCCTTCTTTCCTACTTTAATGCACAATATTGTCTTATTTTTCAACTTTTTGTGTACATGTGGGTGGTGTGGGTCAGGAACAAAGTGATTCTAGATATGGAAAATGGCTTGTCTTTTACGAAGCATTTCTTGAAACTTGGTGAAAAGAGTGCCATTACACAGCAGTCTGCGTAATGACCTAGAGAAGTTGAATGATTGTAAATTTCAGGGACATAGCTGGAGTGTAGAAGCCTAGAGCCTAGAGGTGTTTAGTATTGTGGATCAGATAGTTTGCAGTACATGTAACTACTTTGCACTTAAAAGTTCGAACACAACATCCAAAAAAATTTGCTTATTCAATGTGTCACGGACATTGTTCACATGAACCGTCATGGATTTCATGAGCATAGTATCTTACTTTGAGGGTGAAGGCAAGCAACTGAGAAATAGCATACTCTGTGATGAGATGGTGATTCCAAGAATGGATATCCTGGACTTCATACCATAGCAAGAATTGAAAACACAGTTTTTCTTCTTCAATATTTTCTGTTTATTTTTTGGTTTCTGAAGATGTCTGATTGGTCTGCCATGCTGCTCTATAAGGGAAAAGCACAAATTTTAATCCACCATTTGACTTCAATTGCATTTGTCATTCTAAATTAAGTTATACATGCTATATTCATTATCTAGTGCAATATCACTGTTAAAGTTAATTTGTTGCTTGTCATGAGCTCCTGAGCTTGTTATAGTTCTGTTCGTTGTTCATCTTGCTTGGAACGCTATGTTTATTTTCTAGTGCAGCTTGTTGATACAATTAGTGATTGTTCCATATCTATCAAGTCATCGTTGCTTACATGGTATTTGTTTGCAGAGAGATAGTCACTGGGCAAAATGGTTGATCCTGTCAAGGGTTAAGGGGCTGGAGTATGATTCATCATTCTGCAATGCTCGTTCAATTACCTCACGCAATTTAGTTCCTGGTAATAGCCTGAGTATATTGGATGTTGATGACATAATTCGGACTGTTGATGATATTGCGGAAGGAGGAGGAGAAACGGCAGCTTTGGCCACATTAATGTACGCACCTGTTCCAATTCAAGATTGCCTGAGTAGTGGTTCTGTAAACAGACACTCCAGCTCCTCAGCTCAGTGCACATTGGAGAACCTTAGGCCAGCGCTTCAGCACTTCCCAACACTGTGGCGCACATTGGTAGCAGCATGCTTTGGCCAGGATACAGATTGCAATTTTTTGGGCCCTAAAACAAAAAATGGTAAGTTGGTACTCCTTTCCCCCCCTTATTTCCAACTTTATTCCAATGTGTTGTTTTGGCAAAGCATAGAACCGAAAGCATATCAGAAACATTTCATAAATGTTTTAGAACATTTCATAAATGTTTTAGAACATTTCAAAAAGACAAAAGGAATTGGAAATACAAGTTATACTTAGAAACATGAGCTAAATTTAAACTAAGTGTAGAAAACGAAATAATTACTAATCCGTTTTTTATTAATTGGTTCACTAATTGGAAAAAAGGAACAAGCATAAGATCACTTGAGTAAACGCCATGATGTAATGTGCATCATCAATTATTGTCAAGAAATATTTAATTTCACGCTGACGCAGCTTTTGTTTTAGCATCTTTCATTGTTTGTTGATGTGTTTTGCTCATTTTTCACGTATTTTGTTGGGAACACTGGAATTTTGTTATTCCACTAGTGTTTTGTTTCCGTCACTGATGTTTTGATTTAATCAAATGGAAAGTTTGTCCTTGCCTATTACTTCTCTTCGCGGTCAGCCTTTGTATATTACCCCCAGTTTTGATGGCATTATATTTTCCATGGGCTCTAATTTTTGTCTCGATTTGCAGTGTTTCGGAATTCTGATTTATCAGACTATCTAAACTGGCGTGAGAACATATTCTTCTCTACTGGACACGATACTTCACTTTTACAAATGCTCCCATGCTGGTTTCCAAAGGCTGTGAGGAGATTAATTCAGCTTTATGTTCAGGTTATTTGCGTTTTCCTTCATGCTTAACTATAGTTCTTGGAAAAGTTTGTCTTCTTAGCTACTTTGTGAATTAAGAGGGTTTCATAGTTCATACATAACTTTGTTCCAGCCTGCAAGGATAGTAGGTCTTGGCTGGCGATTTTATGTAGTTCATGTGCGAAACAATGCCTCGAAGGTCATCATTATCTGTACGCTATTATTAGCCATGCCACTTCACTTTTTATGTGGTTGAAATTTGTTTTTTTTACCACAGGGTCCTCTTGGTTGCCAGTCATTAGCTGGTCTGTCTACAGGAGAATTTCCGCTTAGGGAAATTGATTTTTTTGTTAATGCTGATGAACATGCTGGGATCAGTGCCATGTCATGGGAAGCTGCTATACAAAAACATGTGGAGGAGGAATTATCTTTTTCTTCGCTGGAGGTACTGGAGCTCTTTTTCCATAGTATTCGGTTAACTTTTATCGATGTGTAGTTCTGAGATATTTAGGTCAGCTAAATTGAAAGGTGTTCTTTATGACTTTATTAGCATCTGACTAAACTATTTCCATCCTTCTGATGCTGAAATGCTTCCCTTTCTCTGTTCGGGGTTTCAGTTTTGATCTGTTATCTTTATTCTTGTATGTTATTCCGCATTGCGATTTAATTTTGTTATTTGCAAGCTTGCTGGCAGCTCTTTAAGTGTTCTAGGATGGGGGGTGGGGGGGAGAAATGCTACTTATATTAGGGATTTACGACTGCCACCTGGTTGTCACTTATGCCACCTGTAGTTTCATGACACTTCTCATCTCAGGTGTCTGATTGTCTTCAGGAAGGTGGACTTGGACTTGAGCACCATTTGCATCGTGGACGTGCTTTGGCAGCTTTGAACCATCTTCTTGCAGTTAGAGTTCAGAAGTTGAAAATGGAAAGCATGCCTAGAAGCCCAGACGGGCAAACAAATGTTCAAGCAGATGTGCAGACAGTTCTCGCACCTGTAACGCAGAGTGAAGAGTCTCTTCTTTCATCTGTATGGTCACTTTTCATTTTGATCTATTTATTTCGGTTTAGATTTTGCTTATATTACTTCACATGGTTGCCCTCTGTGCATTTTTTTGGATTTGCCTCTTTATACGTGTGATATGCTGAGTTGCTGAACTACAGAAACAGAAACATGTTTGGTAAATGAAGGGAAAATCTTATTTATTTACTGTCTTTTCTTTTTTTACCTTTACACAAGGGAGGGGGCTTTTGTGGCAGTACTGTCAAATGAAGGGTAAGTTGGCACAATGGTGGCACTGGTTGGAAAATGTGGTCACTAACTGAAGCAAATGGACGTGGAATGTAGAGCTTCAGGATTCATTGACGTGCTCAACAACTTCACGTGGAGGCTTAATTTACAGTTTTGTAGTTCATTAAATGCGCTTTATATTTCATATATTAGCTTCCTTTTAATAGTAGGTTACCTATAATTAGGGTGTGTAGTTCACTTTTTTCTTATTAGTGTTATTGGCAGTGGCGTAGCTAGGAAATGATGTAAATGGAGACACCAGTTATACATGTTACATTGTTTTGAGGTACAATTTGTTTCTCTCTTTTTTCAGAAAATTCAAATTTAATAATTGTATAATTCTGAAAAAGAATTGTTGAACTACCCCCACTTACTTTAGTTACACTTTTATCAAGTATCAAAGAATTTTTTTTAAAATAACATGAATGTTTCAAACAAATTTATCAAGTTTCATAATTATTCAAAATCAAATTGATTAACTTTTTGGTTAGGTGTTCAAGACTTGGGTTTATCGAAAAGATCACCTCCTTTTCAGGGAGAGGCAGAGGGCTAATGCTTGTTTTAGTGTGTAATTGGGATTCTAGATTCATCTTCGATTATCTTTTTTCTAGACTATAGGATGTTTGTATATTAGTATTATTACGAGGGTCAACCTCTTGTCCTATAAGTCGAACCCTAGACCTCAAGTTCCAAAGGAGAGCTATGCAACCATTGAGCCAAACCCCAAATTCATTGATTCATCTTAGATTGGAGAGGAGAAAGTAAGGTGACACAACAATCGTGAGCAGGTTGTATTTGGAGGCTAAACTTGACAGAGTGCCTGTGTTGTGTTGGGAATATGAACTAAAAGCAAAAAAAAAACTGAAATTCCAGTGGGGCCCACTGGTCCTAAGTTGCATCTGCCACTGGGTATCGGCTTTTGAATAAGTAGTCATTATTCAGATTTGGATGATTAGAATCAGTTGTTTCAGGCTGTGGCATTTGGATGATTAGAGCGGCCCTCGCGTGCTTTTTCACGCACATTATCCCTCCCTGTTCTGCACCATGGGATATGATAGTAATTGAGTGCAAACTCATATGGTAGTTTGCGGTCACGTTGTGGCTTGTGACATGGTTATCCCTTTGTAGCTGCAAGGTCTTTACTGGATCACTGATGCATATGAGAATTTGTCAACCAAAAAAAAAAAAAAAAATTGGTTGCACAGGAATGGTAAGTGGAGAATAGAGAAAGCATTAAAGATTACAGTGTTATAGCAGACACAAGAGGAAATGGTAATGTTCTATACCTTGTTAATTTTTACTCTCTCTGTCCCTAATTTTGGGTCCCAATTACCACTTTTGTTGTCCCAGTTCCAAAGTAATGTGCAAAAAGTGGTGAGTTCACATTTTTACCCTTACTTTTTGAAAATAAGTATATGCAATGATGATGTTTTGAAGGGTAAAAGGAGAAAAGAAAAAATATGCCAAGTGCAGTGATGATGTTTCCCTAATAAGTTGGAATCCCAAAAAGGGACCATTAAATTGGGACGGACGGAGTATTTTTTACCCTTGATTGTCTACATATCTAAGTACGTTGATACTTCATCTCCAATCTCAACTATATGACAGAGGTACAAATCCGGTTTCTATTGCAAGACATTTTCCTCTTTTGTAGACAGGGCTATTAAATATTTACCAAGCAGTATGTTTTGTGTATGTATCATTTATTCTTTCCATCTCCTGACATGTCCAGAATAGTTATACATCAATATAGAACTCTGAATATGGATCGTATGTTGGACTTCAACCAGAAGGGCCGAAACTGTAATTTGTACGTGGGCAGAAAACTTTTCTGCCAATTATGGCATTTTAGGACTACTCAGTGATGTTTCTCTGAAAACTTTCTCCGTCTGTATTTAGGTTGTCCCTCTTGCCATTATGCATTTTGGGGATTCTGTGTTAGTAGCTTCATGTGCTTTTCTGTTGGAGCTATGTGGATTATCTGCCAGTATGCTGAGAATAGACATTGCTTCTTTAAGGCGGATATCTTCCTTCTACAAATCCAGTGATTATAGTGATCATTATAAACAAGTGTCTCCCAAGGGTTCAGCATTGCATTCAGTATCCCATGAAGGTGATATTACAAATTCTCTTGCTAGAGCATTGGCAGATGATTATCTCCACAATGTGACTCCTGGAGTCGTAAGAAAAACATCGAATTCAAATGCGAGTCTTAATAGACAACCACGAGCTCTCATGCTTGTGCTGCAGCATTTGGAAAAGGTGAGTCTTCCATTGTTGTCTGATGGGAGGACATGTGGTTCTTGGCTAATGAGTGGCAATGGTGATGGAGCCGAGTTAAGGTCTCAGCAAAATATTGCAAGTCAGCATTGGAATTTGGTTACTATTTTCTGTCAGATGCATCAGATTCCTTTGAGTACTAAATACCTTTCCGTATTAGCAAGAGATAATGACTGGGTATGTTTTTATTGACTTTCTGAGTGTTTTTTTTAAAGAAATGCAACTCTTAGACTTTGAAGGTTGAAGTTTTATTTTTATTATCTTTCATCAGATTGGATTTCTCTCAGAAGCTCAGATTGGGGGATATCCTTTTGAGGCAGTTATACAAGTTGTGAGCTTCATGTCCCTTTGACTAAGTTTTAATTCCTTTAGTTTCTTTTTGGAATTCCAACTACGTAGATTAGCTAGTAAATTGCCAATACATTCATTTTGTCTGTAATGTTTCAGGCATCAAAGGAGTTCAGTGATCCTCGTCTAAGAATTCACATTTTGACTGTTTTGAAAGGCATGCAGTCTAGGAAAAAGGTTGTCTCCTCATCAAACCTGGATTCTACTCAAAAAAGGGGTGAAGCTTCCTTTATAGATGAAACCACCTATGTCCCGCCTGAACTCTTTGGAATTCTAGCAGACTGTGAAAAGCAGAAAAATCCTGGAGAGGCTCTGCTGTTAAAAGCGAAGGATATGTGCTGGTCTATTCTGGCAATGATTGCATCATGTTTTCCAGATGTGTCTCCTTTATCCTGCCTAACCGCGTGGCTAGAAATCACTGCGGCAAGGTTGCCAACTTTTCCAGATTGAACTATGTTTCATGCTGTTTATAGTTTATATGCTTTCCTGTATCTGTTTGGTTGCTGTTTTCAATTTTTTTTTTCGAGGACACTTTTTATAATCTGTTCTTAAAAACATTAGCCCTGATTGTTTTTATACCCTATTCACTTTGAAGAAGAACTGGTTTTTGAGAAGTTGGAAAAATGTTTCAGTCTTTTATAAAAACAGATTATTATCCGAATGAACATCAGAAGCAAGTTTTAATTTCTGAAATTTTTTCTGGAAAGCAGTTTCAAACAACCAAACAAGAGATCTTTTGCCTTTTTTGTTCCAGGTCATTTTGTCATCCACTCCCATATATACCTTTTTTGTTCTCTATAATTGTTATTGTCTTTGCAGAGAAACGTCATCCATCAAGGTGAATGACATTGCTTCCCAGATTGCAAATAATGTTGCAGCAGCAGTGGAAGCTACGAACTCGCTGCCATCAAATTCTAGGGCTCTTACATTTCATTACAATCGTATAAATCCGAAACGTAGGCGGCTTATGCCCGTATCAATGGATCCCTTGGCTTCTACTGTATCAGAAGTTTCTGTTACAGGTAGTACAAAAATATTGACTGCCCAAGGCATGATAACTGAAGAGGAGAGTAAAAACCAATCCGTGGAATGTGTTCAAGTTTCAAGTGATTCTGATGAAGTTAGTGTTTCTTTGTCAAAGATGGTTTCAGTGCTTTGTGAACAACACCTATTCCTCCCTTTGCTAAAGGCCTTCGAGATATTCCTTCCTTCATGTTCGCTCTTACCTTTTATTCGTGCTCTTCAGGTTTGTTAACATGAGATTGTATTTTGAGATTCCTTTTTTTTTTGTTAATCCATGATGGATTCTTTTTTGTTTATAACCTGTGTATGATTTGGTTTCTTAGTTGGCTCCACAAATCGACTCTTTGATTCTTCATGTTAGAGAAAACCCCTCTCCTGTTTGCAATATGGTTCCTACTTTTACAGGCGAAACTATAGCCATAATTCATACTGATACGAACAACTGAGAACATTCACTTACCTTTGTTCCAACTTAAAGTAAACTCCTTTGATTGGAAGTCAGCAAATTTTGGCCAATACAGATATCTCATAGAACTATATTCAGAAACCCTGGGGAATGTGTCCATGCTGTTATGTATTTCTTCTTTTATGCCTTAATATTCCGTGCTTTGTGGTTGTCAGTGACCTTTACTGTTTAGAACTTTTCGCACATTTTAGAGAAAGGACTACCCAAACACTAGCACATTAAGTAGATGAGGAATTGATTTAAAATGGTAGAGTGGAATGTGGTTTCCCTTGAGCTTCTAAGCACTCAGGAATCAGGATAGAAGTATGAAAGCATTCCGATGTATTAACCCCCAAGCCAATACTGTTGATCACTTTGGTGGTTTGTGAGTTGGAGTTTTATCAATATGCTTTTGTGTTGGATTTGGATGAAGGCATAGTCTGCAGTGTCAAGTTATATCCATGTGGCATTTGGTGTGTAAAAGTTTGAAAGAACTCATACTTTGATGATGCCTTGTAGCTGCCTCAAATAATTCTTTTTGCATATAACTTGTTTATGGAGTTTTTGTATGAGATCAACGTGTTTCAGCTTAGTTGTTGAGGCAAATTTACTCTTTTTTGGACGTGTTTAGGTTTCCAATTGCAAGTTCCCAAGAATTCCAACTAAAACTCAGTTTTTTTTTTCCATCCCTACTTTTCAGGCATTCTCACAGATGCGGCTATCTGAAGCTTCTGCGCATCTAGGATCCTTTTCTGCTAGAATTAAGGAAGAACCCGCTCATATACAAATAAATTTATTAAAAGGACAGTCTGGGACTTCATGGATAAGTTCCACAGCTGTGAAAGCTGCTGATTCAATGCTTTCAACATGTCCGTCACCATATGAAAAAAGATGTTTATTACAACTTCTTTCAGCAACCGACTTTGGTGATGGAGGATCTGCTGCAACATACTATCGCCGGCTTTATTGGAAAATCAATTTAGCAGAGCCTTTATTACGCATCGATGATGGTCTGCACCTAGGGGATGAGAGTTTGGACGACTCTTCACTTCTAACAGCATTAGAAAAGAATGGGTACTGGGACCATGCGCGCAATTGGGCCAGGCAGTTGGAGGCCAGTGGTGGACCGTGCAAGTCTGCTGTCCACCATGTTACAGAAACACAGGTATTTACGACTCCACCCCAACTTTATTGTTAAGCACTTGAGAGAAGTTGTCAAACGTACTCATGATGGGAAGTTCATACACTAGTAGTCTCTCGTGATGTCCATGTGGTGACTATCCTCATTACACAGATTGTTCAAACGTTATACTTTGCACTTGGAACTTTAGAGTGTTGAAACACGTCCGAATCCAAAGATGGAGTCCAAGCTAGATTTATATAGGTTTCCATGTTACTATATTAGTCAAATCCTACGGATTCTGTATCTCTGTTTCTGGTAGAAAGGGGTTCTTTTCCCTGAGCATCTAGTCTCAAAATTTGAGTCCTGCAAAGTTGAGTTTAACTGAAATACTGGCTTATCTTTACATTAGTCCTGTCTTTCGGGTAATTACCTTCTGCACAGGTTTTAGCGTGTGATTTTCTGTTTCTCTGTATTTCCTTTATGCAGTCTGATTCTAACTAAGAGTTGTGTTGGTGTATGCAATTGTGGTGTTGACCTGATATAGCAGCCACAAAAGTTGGAATAAGTTTGCAATCTTTTACATTGTAAAGGACTTTGCATCTTAGTATTTAGAGTCTCAAGCATTGTTTTTTTTTCAGCTTATAGATTTTGCTGCTCGATGAGAGAAAAGAAGGTATAGAAAGGTTTTTGACTTGCATGACTGATTTCGTTGTATAGAGCTTTACACGATGCTGATGCTTTAAATTATTTGAGGAGTTTCGTCTTTAGTGGACTCGACTACAATAGTTAAGTACTCGATCGCCTTTACCTGTCCAAAAACAAAAAGAAAGTAATATACAACCCAAAGATGGATTAAAAATGAACTGTTTTTGACCAGTTAGAAGTGTGACAAAATAGTTGGCCTGGAAAAGTAAAATTTGTTAGTACAGCCTCCTCTCTGGGTTGCTGGGTGAGGTGGACTGTACAAACGTAAATTCTGGGTTTAGTTGGAAAGGATGGCTTTCACCGAGTTGGAACTTCTTAACAGTGGATACATGAACATAAAACGTCGTTAAGTGGGTTTTTGTTTCTTGGTGACCTTACTTAAGTGTAGTGCTGGAAAAGAGCCGAGTCGAGCCCCAAGGTACTTGAGCTCTGCTCGGTAAAAAAAAAAACACGCTCGCGCTGGAAGAAACGAGCCAAGCTTGACTCAATTTTCAGGTTGTAAAATGTTTAACATTGAAGAAAAGAGTTCAGTGGCCTTGTAAAACATATGAGCCTTTAGTTCAATGGCCTTGTTTAACATTTAAATTCTGTAACTAATGCAAAACATCTCGATATTAACCTTCTTCCAAGGGATGCAGCTATCTTAAAGGATATGATTGAAGCTGAATTCAAAAGAACATTATCTATAAGCTAAGAATTGATGGTTTTCTGGTGATTCTCTATTGAAGCATATGAGCCTTTAGTTTTTGGTGTTGTCGGTGTGGTCCGAGAGGCTTGGCTTGGGCTTGTTTTCGGGGTCATTTTGAGCGTCTCTGCTTCTTTTGTTTTGGTCTATTTGGGCAGTTTGGGTTGTTTTTGGCTGTGTAGTAGGCTTCTCCGGGCAGTGTTGAGTTGGCTCTCCGTGTTCCGCTCGCTTTGCAGGTTTTTGTGGCTGTAGGGTTTGGGGTCTTTCAGTTTTTCGGTGTTTTCATTTTGGCGGCTTTTTTGGCTGCTTTCTGTTTCGTTATTTTCTCCTTTTCCTTTTTCTTTCATTCAACTTTGGTTGGATGTCTTCTCCCCTTTTCTCGATATACCCTTTTCGAGATTTCTTAATAAAATTTCTTTTATCGATCAAAAAAAAAAAATGGCCTTGTTCGTTCACTTTTAAGAACCGAAGTAATAACACAATATAGAATCAAGTGACAAGGCTGCTTTTGCAATATCCTGAGCATCCCTAACAAGTTACACCTTGTTCCTTCCCTTTTAAGAACAGAAGTAATAACACTATAGAATCAAGTAACAAGGCTGCTTTTGCAATATCATGAGCATCCCTGTCAAGTTACACATGACCTGGGAAGTAGGAACTTTAGATAGAAAAACACTAACAAAATTAGCACAGGTAGAACTAGAAACTTGCAAAGGGCTTCAAACTATAATACCAATGTGTGGAGTTGGCACATTGTAGAAGTTGGGCACACTTTTTTGTAGCTTCCAAACTTCATCGATGAAGTGACCAATCACGACTATATATTGGATCTTTTGCTCCGACTTTCACAAGTTTGTCCTGATTCTAATTTGGTTAACCCTCTTCAACAATGACTTCTTCAGTATTTGGTAAGTCAAGACGCAATCATTATTGTAGTGGTACAACTTATCTTTTGCCATTGTGGAGTGTCTAGCTGTCTTCATGAACTTGTTAAACAAACTAAAGTATCATATGTGAACCAACTTCTTTTACTTCGTATGGTTTTATGATTTATCTGAAGGTCGTAAGATTCCCTTTGTTAAAATCCATTTATCTCAAATGGTAAAGTCTTTTGCCTTCTCTTTTGTTGTTCAACGATAAGTCGACGTGGTAGACAATTGCCCAGGTGTCTAAGAAAATGAGTAGTAGCATCGGGTGCATGAATGGTAAATTAGGTTCGCTCCATTTGCATGGAGACTTCTTGGATCCATCTTGAAGAATCACTTAATGAGAACTCTTCCAAGCTGGTGATATGCACTTCCTAACCTTTATTCGAAATGGGTTAAATAATTTTTTTCTTTACCATTGCCCTCGATGTCTATGACATTATTCTCCTCATTTAGATCTTATCACCATTTTTTTGATCGGAGATCTTATCAAGATTAGCCATAAGTGGACTAGTTGTTGATTTAAGGAAGAAAATGTTGTACACGAATCTTGTTTAGCGAAGCGAGATGAATGCTTTAACAAGCACTGCATAATCCATCATAGATTTGATTTACGGATAATTTCCTAGCCTACTTTGGTGGCAATATCTGATTAAGCGTGATGAAAACCGGTACTATGTTTAAATTACACCCATCTATTTACACTGTTTTTGTCTCTTTTTATTTGGGTAGTCTTCCATACTTCTGATTCTTAGATGATTCTTCTGGGTTTACCTTTGCATTTGCCTCCTAAACTCAATTAAGACGCATGATTTCTGTCTGGAGCTTTCTTCAATATATGAAAATTCTTCATATGCTTCTTTAGAGTTGTCTTGAGCTAATGCCGTCTCTCTCTCTCTCTCTCTCTCTAGGCTGAATCCATGGTGGTAGAGTGGAAGGAGTTTCTTTGGGATGTCCCAGAGGAGAGGGTTGCTTTATGGAGCCACTGTCAAACTTTGTTTGTTAGATATTCTTTCCCTGCATTACAGGTATGCTTTTTCTGAAACCATAAGCTTAAATATCACAGCTTTATGAAAATGTCTGCTGTTTGTACTATTTAAGTTACCATTAGTCCCAAAAGCTTAAGTTTGTAGGAAATTGGCCCAACAATGTATATCAAACTATTTAATATCCTCTTGTACGTGGGGATGTCAATTTTCATACATAGCGTAACAGAATGCGAAGGGGAGATGTAGAATGCAAACGAAGAACAAATGCAAACAGATGGACTTTAACCTGTAACCTCTCCCAACCTAAGCTCTATACCATGTTAAGTTGTAGTCCCAAAAGCTTAAGCTGTTAGAAATGGGCCGAACAATATATATCAAGCTATTCAACAATTTGCATACTTGTTCCTCTGTTATCTGGATCTTATCTTTTGAGATTTTCTGGTATTATTTTGCTTGTAGGCTGGATTATTTTTCCTTAAACATGCAGAAGCTGTGGAAAAAGATCTTCCAGCGAGGGAGCTTCATGAAATGTTGCTTCTTTCTCTTCAATGGTTGAGCGGGACGATAACCCAGTCCAATCCGTTAGTATTTTTCTGCAACATCCAATAGTACTGTTTCTCATCTTGGATATTTCTCCCTTTTTAATGTCAATGTTTAATCTATCAGAGTTTATCCGTTGCACCTTCTGCGAGAGATCGAGACTAGGGTGTGGCTTCTGGCTGTTGAATCAGAAGCTCAGGTGAAAGGTGAAGGAGACTTCACCTTAACCAGTTCCAGTGTACCTGGGAGCGGAAAGAGTTCCAATATCATAGATCGGACAGCCAGTATCATAACGAAAATGGATAACCATATGAATGCAGTGCGGATTAAAACTTCAGAGAGAAATGATGCAAGAGAAAATAACCAGACTCAACACAAGATTTCACAAGTTGTGGATGGTGTATTCTCAACTACTGCAAAGACAAAGCGTAGGGCCAAAGGCCTTGCACCATCGAGACGGCCTTTAATGGATACCATTGAAAAAAGTACTGATTCCGATGATGGTTTTGCTGCTTTCGGTAACAGAAACGATTTGCATTTGCTAGATGAAAACTTCAAAGTAGAATCATCTTTTTCAAGGTGGGAGGAAAGGGTTGGACCTGAAGAGCTGGAAAGAGCGGTACTTTCTTTGTTGGAGTTTGGGCAAATTTCAGCTGCAAAACAACTGCAAAATAAGCTGTCTCCTGGACACATTCCACCTGAATTTGTACTAGTAAATGCTGCTTTAAAGCTTGCAGCTATCTCAACTCCCAGCAATAATAGAGTGTCCAGATCATTGCTGGATGAGGAAGTCTGTTCAGTTATTCAGTCATACAATATTCTGATCAACAATCATGTGATTGACCCCCTGGAGGTTTGCTTCAAAGCTCTTTCCTATTTCTTTTCACTGGGTCCCTGTTTGGTTGACTTGACTAATTGTTTCGTGATATAAAATCACATAGGGTAAGCAATCCTACGGGATTAACAGCGACAGGATTAATAACACCACATGCTCTGAGGTAATATATCAGATTATAGTGACTGGCTTAATGTCCTGCCAAAATTCCAGCTAAACGTAGCATATTTGGTCCCTTTAGATATTCAGTCATATGCCTAAATCCGGACAACGTATGGGACCTTAAGTAATTTCTCTGCATGTCAATAATGTTGTCTAACCCAGACAAATACAATACAAGACATACGAACTCCTTGCACAACAAACACATACATGGACACAAGACAGAAAAAAACCCTTCTATGACAGTCTGTTTGAATTACAACTGGCACTGCTTATTCAGTTTCTGTATTATATATGTCAAGCAGGTTGTTTGTCAAGTATGTTCCGAACTTCAAGAAGAGAATATGCACGTCTGGTTTCCACAGCCACTTTGTGTTCTATTGTTAATGGGTTTACTACTTCTTAATCAATGTGTACAGGTTGGCTATTAATCAGTTTTGGTTTATTGTTGTGTAGGTATTGGAGAGTTTGACGACCATTTTCATTGAAGGTAGTGGACGTGGGCTATGCAAGAGAATAATAGCAGTTGTAAAAGCGGCAAATGTGCTAGGTCTTTCATTCTCAGAGGCATATGATAAGAAGCCTATTGAACTGCTGCAGCTGCTTTCTCTTAAAGCGCAAGATTCCTTTGAGGAAGCAAATCTCCTGGTGCAAACTCATTCTATGGCAGCTGCTAGTATAGCTCAAGTTCTTGCAGAATCCTTTCTAAAGGTGCGTTTTATTTTTAGCTGTAAAATTTTGTTCTGAAGTTGCATACTTCCCCCCTGTAAATTTGATTTCGGTGTCTCAATGTTGTGCATAAGATAAATGGCATTAGCATCGGGAGAGATATAGCTTCGTAGGAGTGGAGAATCAATTCATGTCAAGCCAAGGATTAATATTTCATTCTGTTTCCATCAAACAGCCAAAAAATTCAAGTTTCCTAGGAGACCGAAATGGATAACAGTGGATCCCAAAATGCCAATGGTTCCACAAACAGATACCAAGAAGCACCAGTACACGTCAAATTCTACAAAGCATGCCTGAGTATCGAGTTTTTTTCTACACCTGTTAGAATCGTCCAATATTGTCAATTTCACAGTCCAGAATTCTTTTGACATTTGCCCTTATGTTCCGGCTACATTTGCAAAATGTGTTTATAAGATTGTTAACCACCAACTCATCTAGAAGCCTAAGTAATTTATGTCCTTCACACAACCCCTCATGTGTAGCCAGGCTCTCCTACATTAGCAAGCTAAACACATGAATTAATTGTCTGGTTGGCGGCGAGATTTGAACTCAGGATCTGTAGCCTGCTGTGATACGATATTAGATTGATAACCACCTACTCATTAAAAAACTTAAGTTATTAACGACGGGGGTAACTTTATTATTCATATCCTTAACTGTTTCCAAGATATATCCAAATGGTTAGTAGCCCAAATGAAGATTGGTCCTGGGAGAAGGCCCACTACAGAGTCAAGCTGACAAAACATTGTGTGCTTACCCATGTGTTCTTAGTTTTGGCCATGCTGACTCTTTGGATTGGTCTGATAAATCAACATAAGCAGCTTTTTTTTAAAATAGAAGCCTGCATTTCTTTGCCTTCTGTGATTATTCTTGTTTTATTCCTCAAATAAAGGTACTCACTTTTAAGGTCGATGATGTATTTCAGGGTTTATTAGCTGCACATCGTGGGGGATATATGGATTCTCAGAAGGAGGAAGGACCTGCTCCTCTATTGTGGAGATTCTCGGACTTCTTGAAGTGGGCAGATCTTTGCCCATCAGAACCAGAAATCGGACATGCATTGATGCGTTTAGTGATTACCGGTCAAGAAATACCACATGCCTGTGAGGTACGATAATCTTCATTGTTATCCACTGTGACACAATGCTAAAATGTTCACTAAGGTGGAGTGCTAATGTTGTAGCTACTAATATTATTGGCATCATTCAGTCATCATCTTCATTCGTTGTTTTGCAGTCCCTGTCAAGTAAAAGGCCTAGGGCCTTACCGTGCAGTTTACTATTGAAAGTAGTTGCTCTACACTAATGAAAAAATACCAACCATTACCAAGCTGGTAGAAGATACAAGTGAAATGTCATCGGCTTGTGAAGCCAGACATTTAGCTGAATAACTCCCCGTCTGGCGACTCTGGTTCATTTTAGGAGTCCAACTTTTCTAGGAGTCACAATGATTGCACTTTACAAATCATAAGCTTTCGAATGTCATTCACTATTGCATTTAAGTTGCTTCACTAGCTTCTTGTATTCAATAGAGAGGAGCAAAATAGGAATAAGACCCATTTTTTGCCATTGGCTTTTCCAAGTAAGGATACTTTATGGGACATCCCAAAACGGGATAATGGACCAAAAAGGAATGAGGAAGTAGAAGATTATATTGTATATCTTTGTTTCTCCATATTGCCATTTCCTTTAGGTAGGCTTATGTCTCTTGAAACATAATTTTTCCAGGTTGAACTTCTTATTCTGTCACACCATTTCTACAAGTTGTCAGCTTGCCTGGATGGCGTTGATGTTCTGGTAGCCCTTGCAGCAACCAGGGTAGATGCTTATGTTACAGAGGGTGATTTCCCATGTTTGGCTCGCCTGATAACAGGAGTTGGGAACTTCCATGCACTCAATTTCATACTTGGAATTCTCATTGAAAACGGTCAGCTGGACCTTCTCCTTCAGAAGTTTTCAGCAGCTGCAGACACAAATACAGGCACTGCTGAGGCCGTCAGAGGATTCCGCATGGCTGTTCTCACTACACTTAAGCAATTCAACCCCAATGATCTTGATGCCTTTGCAATGGTTTGTATACGCCGAGATCCCATGATTTTTCAATAAATATTAAATTGATTTAGTGTGTGCGAGTTTTGATTAAAATTATAGAATAGATCTCGTGTTCCCTAATGAGTTCCAGCTGCGAAACTAGGCAACTAGTTCTCCACTGTATCAAGTAGGCTTTCCACATAAGGTCCCTTGACTGACATGGTGGCTCATAGCTATTTCATAATTTCCTTCAGAGGGACTATTCTCAAAACTTATCCGCACTCGAGGAACGAAATTTTGTTTTGTTTTGACAAACAGACGAAGTGTTTCTGTTTCCTAGGAGACCAAAATGAAGCAATAGTGCATCTTGAAATTCCAATGTCCGCACTGAAACTCACCGAAACATGTTGAAATTCTACAAAACAGAAATATTGTGTTGCTTTAACACCTACGACAAATCTCCGACAATGATTTTTTCACATATTCCCAAATCCTTCACATTTCCATTATGTGTCAGCTGCATTTCCAAAAAAATTCTAGCGTGGTTTGGAAACGTTTCCTTATCCAAGCTAAGCAAATCAACGTAATTTTCTATCCTTGTCTGCTTTTCCGATGTTTTGTGGAAATGTCGATACAAGTTGGTGCATTGTTTTTGTTGCATTGATATCACATGTGCAGTGTCAGTTTCAGCGTCTATTTGCTTTGGTTGAACCTCTCTAGATTATCATATTTCCTGTAATAGCACAAGCACAATAATGATAACTTGTGGGAAGTCCACCGTGATGAATGGCAAATTTTGGGGGTCGGGGGTATTTTTCTCATCCGCAGAGCTACAAGTTCAAAATTAAGCTTCTCAAATTTTCAATTATTGCATTAATTTTTGTTCGCCTCTTGCAGGTTTATAATCACTTTGACATGAAGCACGAAACAGCTGCTCTTCTAGAGTCACGAGCTGAGCAAGCATCTCAGCAGTGGTTCCTCCGTTACGACAAGGACCAAAACGAGGACCTCTTGGATTCAATGCGGTATTTCATTGAAGCGGCCGAAGTTCACTCCTCCATCGATGCCGGAAATAAAACGCATGTCGCTTGCGCTCGCGCATCTCTCGTTTCCCTCCAAATTCGGATGCCAGATTTCCAATGGCTCAATCTATCAGAAACAAATGCTCGCCGGGCCCTTGTCGAGCAGTCCCGTTTCCAAGAGGCCCTAATTGTTGCCGAAGCTTATAGTTTAAACCAGCCAAGCGAGTGGGCGCTAGTGCTTTGGAACCAGATGCTGAAACCGGAGCTTACAGAACAATTTGTTGCTGAATTTGTTGCGGTGCTTCCGCTCAACCCGTCAATGCTTGCGGATCTTGCCAGGTTTTATAGGGCTGAGGTGGCAGCGCGAGGGGACCAGTCCCAATTCTCTGTTTGGTTGACAGGGGGAGGGCTTCCCGCAGAATGGGCAAAGTACCTTTGGAGGTCTTTTAGATGTTTGTTGAAGAGGACTAGGGATTTGAGGCTTCGGTTGCAACTGGCGACAGTGGCTACTGGTTTTGGCGATATAATCGACTCGTGTATGACTGCGCTAGATAGAGTTCCAGACAATGCGGGACCGCTTGTGCTGAGGAAAGGACATGGTGGGGCATATCTCCCTCTGATGTGAAAAGTGGGAAGACTAGATGGTACTAATATAGGTATTTGTTTTGTGCCCTTTCATTCTGATGGGCATAACTTGATCGGAGATGGTGGCAAAGTCAACCACTTCGATACTTATTGAAGCCATTGATATGGATTTCTAAGTCATCTACTTTGCTACTTATTGATGCCAGTACATAGGTCGAAAGGCGAGGATGGTGAAGAATTTGCACCAAGTGTTGTAGGTTAAAGGCTTGTGATTCATTACCAGCTTTTAGTGCGGAAGTTAAAACAGCATACATTTGTTTTCAGCCATTCCCAGCCGAAGATTCATTAGGTATTCATGATCAATAGAATCTCCTTCATTACTAGTCGGACTTTTGGGTCTACATTGAGGTGATAGTTCATGATCTCCGGTTCATTTCCAGGCACTTTTTTGCGGTGTCCAAATGAACACTTCTAAGTTTTGGACCAAGAAATCGGTCAGTTCTTTCTTTTTCTTTTCCTTTTTGGATTTGAGGTATCAAGTAGAAATGAACTCGTTAAAATCATGGTACATGTGTTCTTTGATTTTTTTTTATTCCAATTCCAGTTTGCGCATTTCAATTGGGTTTGTGCTGATTTAGCTAATTTGTCTTCTTTTTTTGGGCTACATAGAATGTACAGGATTCTTTTGTTAGAAACGTACAATGTGTACATAATTCTTTGTTAATGAAAAGTTTTTGTGGGTTGATTTGTCCGTTGGGATAAAATCTGATTGGTATTGTGTTTCTTAAAGTCAACTAACAATAACGCAAGTGGTAGCAACCTAAGTCGCATAATTTGCTGGTGTGCATGAGTGGTAGCGGAGAAGTGGCTTTAACATTTTTACTATGTACATGAGTGGTAGCAACCTAAGTGGCTTTAATATGTATGCTGAGGAAATGGAAAACACAAGCACAACTAAATGCACCATTGTTTTAACATTTTTATGTCAAGCGGCATGAGAATTATACATTTCTAAGAGTTACAATAACGTGACACTACATTAATCATGTGAGGTCCACAACAATTTGCACTTTGATGATCTGTTTGGATATTGGATTCAACAGAAAAGGCTAGAATTTTTTCCCTTCCCTTTTTCCCTCCACAAATCCAAGATCCAAATACTCTGTGCATGCCGGCCTTGAAAGGCCAACATGAGGCTGCTAAATCAAATTTCGAATATTATGCTTTTCAGCGATTCAGTCCCTAAGACACTTTGTTTTTCTAGTATAATGCAAACGCAAAGAAAGTGCAATTTTCGACTCCCCTTGATGAATTCAATATTTGACAACTTTTTTTAACATAGAAAATGTCCGATGCTACCAAGTGTTGGTGCAAAATTTGTACTCCCTCCGTCCCTTTTATAGTGTTTAACTTTCCATTGTGGGTTGTCCCTTAATAAGTGTGTGTTTTGAAAAGTTAGTGGGTACATTTTCTATTTTGCCCTTAAAAGTTGATTCTGTTTTGAAAAGTTAGTGGGTATTATTAGATTGATAAGGGTAAGTAATGGAAGGTAAATGTAAAAATTGTTAAAGTTGATGTGAGAGAAATTAAGTTGGAATTACGAGGTAACACAATTAAAAAGGGATGGAGGGAGTATAACCGATGGAAATGGATAAAAGTAGAGAAAACATAGATTGCTTCAAGGCGCGTTACATTGTCACTGTCCTTAAGACGATATTCGCCCCCACCGATTCGAGTGAGTAAATTTGGTATGCATCGGGTTACTAGCGAATTCGACTCCAAGATACAATGAAGCCTAGTCTCAATTGACTGTTTGTTCAACTGCGTCATGCACAGACGAAGAAGAATCAGAACACCTTTGGATTTTGTGAGCCCGCCAAAAATATACGTTGGAGATAATTCTAGAGAGAAACAGGAATTAGAATCATAATCATTTTTCCAACTTGGAAATTGGTGGAACCGCTAGCCTTTATATATGCATAGACTTGTGACCATTGGTGTCACATCTTTACATCCGAACCATTGTGACCGTTCACGAATAGTTATACCTATTCGTTTAAACCCAACAGTCACAACATTTAAATCCAATAGCCATGTCTATTCATTTATCCCGAATAGTCGCACTTTTTAGTATAACCATGTCTATTCATTTAACCTGATAGACACACATTTTGGATTAAAACCGTTCACCAATAATACCATTTAATATTAATTAAATATTTTGGAAATGTTCCAACACCAAGGCAGAAGAATAAAAGTCTCGAGACAGAATAACAGAAAAAGCAGCTGGAACATTGATAGCCAATATTTGAAAACTCAGAGCACGAAATTTGAACTATTCTCAATTGAAAACTAAAGCATAACGTTAAATCACTGTAAGGAAACTTGACTAAAGGTCACTTTACTAAGATTCATTAAGGGAAAAAATTCTCATATAAACCTGATAAATCAACATAAACAGAGAAAAGAATGTTAATTAAAGATCTATAGTCTAAGTGCGTAAGCCCCTGGAATTCAACTGAACTCTAATCATGCTTTGGGGAGTCTTCTTGTTGACGGTGATCAGGTCGCCTCTGGGCAAGAAATCGCTTTGTACTCTCAAGAACACCGAAGAAGATTGACCCACCAATGCCTATCCACAGCACTCTTGGTCCAATGCCCTACCAAAATTTGAAATTCCAGTAACTTGCTTCAACATGCCAAGGAGAAGGGGGAAAACCCAAAACAAAAGGAAATGCGGTTTCAAAATGATGATGACAAGAGACATAGTCACAAAACATTAGATATGAAGCTGTATTTGCTACTTAAGAATTCGATGTTCGATGAAGTAGTCCTCTGCAAACAAGGGTAGATACAGCTATTGAGAGGCAATTCAACAATAGACTAAGCACATACAGGTGTAATGCCTAAACGAGGTGATGAAAACTTCCAACATCAATGGATAGGAAGTTCATGCCCCCAAATGTTACACTTCATGCCCGCAAGTTTAGGTGAAGGGCATGTTACTGGGACCTTTTGTTTTTAATCATATCTAGTATTTCCTCCCCGTTCAATGATTGGCTACTTCCAGTTTTTCTTCTTATTGGAGTACATTCTCTCCCTCTCCGCATCCTCCCTCCCCTCATCCAAGGAGAAGAATGTTTAATAAATTATACAAAGAAAAGGATGATAAGAGGAGGAAGAAAGCCAACTCGATTTCAACGAATTAAAGGAGTTATGAGGAACTCATACTTTCAACAGAGCAGGAGGTCCTTCTTCCCTGACAATAGTTTGGACACAATCAGAGATCCCCTTGTACTGGTTTGCAGATCCCTGCAGATGAAAATGATAACAATATAAAACATTTTATATCTATTTTGGTGACATACACGCACTCTCATCGATACATGCATGCACTGAACATTCTCTTTTCACGACACGAAGATGACACGGAATTATAGGAGGCAAGTGAGTCAGGTTTGGATATACCTGAATCATCAACCTAGTCTTAATCACATCGAGAGGTGTCGTTATAGCCCCCGTTAGTGCACCTACAAATGAACCAAAAGAAGCTAACAAAATTATTCTAGTCAAATATTTGAAGACTTCAAATTTCGTACCGTAGCAAAGTAAGGGATCCCTCATAGGGACCGGACATATATATATATATATATATATACATATATATATATATATATAATAGAGGAACTATCTAGTCCGGGATTCCCGGAGTCCGGGATCCACCTTCCCGATATTTTTTTTATGATCCGGACCGTCCAATGTGTTTAAAACGTGTTTTCCAAGGTCCCCGTGAGAAATCATCCAAAAAAAATACCGGGAAGGGATTGATCCGAGCAGTTTTTCATAAAACTGTATTTGTACAGTTTTTGTGAAAAACTGCTTGGATCAAGCCCTTCCCGATGTTTTTTTTGGATGATTTCTCGCGGGGACCTTGGAAAACACATTTGAAACACATTGGACAGTTTGGATCATGCAAAAACACGTTTTAAAACCTTAAAAATACCCAAAAACCTCCAGTCCGGGATCTTGTGCTGGATAATTGGTGTATA
>JAXBDA010002228.1:0-44650 GCA_036023075.1 Gaultheria prostrata | reverse complement strand
ATGGGCTGGAATGCCTGTATACCCAATTTATGCAAAGTGGGCGCTCTATTCAACAAAACAGGATGTCCCTCCATAACTTGCCGAAGCATTTCCCATATAATCGGTTCCTTTTCCAGAATTTGAATCTCTACCCCACAAAAAACAAACATACATTTGTCCTTTTTCCAACTTATCTACTTTCCCTTTCAGCACACGTGTTGGACTACCCCAATCCCGAACATGCCATAGACTAGGTTTGCACCCAATCCACAGTTCTATGGGTGTAGTTAGTACCGACTTAGATGGTACCAAGTTAAGAATGTACGCTATCGTTTCCAGTACATGTCCCCAAAATAAATTTTGGTAAATCTGAATAACTCATCACTGATCTCACCATATCCATAAGAGTCCTATTCCTTCTTTCTGCTACACTATTATGTTGTGGCATACCTGACACAGACAACTGGGATGTAATCCGTTCTGCTGCCAAGTAGTTCCTAAATACTCCCAAGAGGTATTTGCCACCACGATTAGATCACAGTGTCTATGCTCCCTGAATTTCTCAAAGCATTCGTACTTACGGTGCATCAAATAAATGTAACCAATTGCTGATCAAAAAAATAAATGTAACCAATTCTCTTTATCTCGAATATTCATAGGTCCACACAGATCAGAGTGAACCAATTCCAATGGTTCTTTGGCTCTATTCCCTTTAGCTGAAAAAGGCCTCTTAGTCATTTTACCTTCTAAACAGAATTCATAGACTGGAAGTGCCTCCACTTCTAATGAACTCAAAGGTCCATCCCTAACCTATCTAGAAATCCTATTTAGATTAATATGATCTAGGCATAAGTGCCAAAGATACGTTAGGTTCAACTTAGAAGGCTCTTTCTCTCATATGGCAATTTATTAGTTTTATTCAACTCTTTTAGTTGCATCGTAGGAAAGCTAAGATTACTAACGTAGAGATTGTCAACCAATGAACCAGAACAGATAAAATATTTATTTAACTTAATAACCACATAGTTATTAAAATAAACCAAATATCCATCTTTAACCAAATTAGAAACCGAAACTAAGTTTCTTCTAATCCAATGAACATAAAGACAATCTCTCAAAATTAAATGCCTACTGCAACTGTCGCTACTTTTCTAGCACTTCCCATATGTAGATAAATCTCTCAATCACTAAGTCTCCTGGTTTTCTGGAACCCTTGCATTGAATTGCAAACATGATTAGTGGCACCCGTATCGACATACCAGGTACTAGTAGATAACACCACTAACCATAATTCAACTACTAGTGAAAAAGATTTACCTTGATTGTTCACATTATTGAGATAAATCGGATAACTTTTGTTCTAGTGTCCTCTCTGCTTACAGTGAAAACACTTGCCCTTAGGATTTTTCACTCTACCTTTAGGCCCATGAACTTCCTGAGGAACCGTTGCTTGTTGTTGAACCTTTTTCTGCTTCTTGTTGCCTTTCAGCTTAGAAGTAGAAACCTTTTCATCCACAAGCATAGTTTTCTATTTGTTAACCAAAAGACCCTCAACTAATTTAAAGCTCTTTTAACGATTCCATCCAAACAATAATCCATTTTTTTATATTGTAATTCAAGCGGAACTGCTAAAAAGGCTTAGCCAGCAACTGGAGCACAATATCAACCTGGGTTTAACTATCGATTTCAGCTCCTAGGATCTCCAGTTCATTCAAAAGACCTATTATCTTCAGAACATGATCCCTTACTTGGGTTATTCAACAAATGTTATATTCCACAACTCTCACATTGCAACTTGCCTAACTGCACGATTCTACTCCCCAAACATATATTTTAGGTTATGCATCATGTCATAGGCAGTTTCTATAAATTGATGCTGATGTTGCAATACATTCTGCAGAAAAGCCAGAATGTAACACCGCGCCGCCTCATCAGTCATAACTCAATCCTTATAACACCGAATTTCAGGTTTCAGTGGGTTCGGGAGAGCACACCTCAGAGAGCACATATTTGGTCTCCTAAGCAGTCAACACAATATCCGGATCCTTTTCTAGTCAATATAATTAAGTCCAGCAAATTTATTTTCTTTGAGTATGACAACAAGTGGATTGAAAAGTCCATTTTTGAATTTGAGAATCACATAACAACAATTACGAAGGACAAATAATAAACTTTTTGTATTTCTATTAAATTGGTTCCCTCAACCAGTCTATTAAAAGAAAAACATTAGCAACCCTACACACCATGAAGAATATGCCTCGATGGGTAGATCCACTACTCTTCATCATTCGTGTAGATAGGCACAACCTTTTAATTTTACTATCTAGACACTAAATTGTGCCCTATAAAATTAAATAACTAATTTGCATCGGTCCTATAAATAAGAGCAGTGACTCAGATAGAGAGGATACTTGTTATTTATAGCTAAGTGTATACCATTACCTAACCTCAAGACCCATTGTTCCATAATGAACTACCCTAGATGGAGGAGTGATCCACACAACAATTATCATGGAGCTATCCTCTAAGGAAGTAAGTACCGATGATGCCATAATTAATTTTGTTCGATGGGGAGGAAGGTTCTAATACCAACACACAAAATTAACCATATCATCTACATAGTAGTAATGGAGACCATGGGATTTATGCAAAATAAACTCCCTCTCCCACTCAGTTATTTAAAAAATTTGTGAGAGTTATCAAAATTAACACGTTTGCAAAAACCGTGATCTATGTCAAAGGCCAAATATTACCATGTTGTCCAAAATATGGTAAACTATCACACATGCAAACAATAACAAAAATTCATAAATAAGGAAACATAAATAATATGTATCCCAACTATTATGGCCAAAGATGCAATCCTTAAGTAATAAGGAATCCTTCCAGTCTTGAAATCCTTAAGCAATAAGGAATCCTTCCAGTCTTGAAATCCTTAAGCAATAAAGAATCCTTCAAATCTTGAAGTCCTTGAACAATAAGGAATTCTTCCAGTCTTGGAATCCTTAAGCAATAAGGAATCCTTCCAAACTTGAAATCCTTGAGAAATACTTGTGTAGAAGACTTAGATACTTTGAGGAAACTAAAATCCAACCATACTTAGGCAAGAAAAATCGGATCTGAATTTTTTTTCCCGAGTAAATTGCACAGCCTTCAGTATTTTGGACTTTTCTCCCTCATCCGAACTCCGATTGAACTAATTCCAATTGGGTTGGATTTGAAATTCAATTATCTAAAACTTTTATGAATAACAGATTTTCTAATTCCATCGTTTACTGGATCAAAACAGCCATGCAATCAGACCCATGAATCTGGAAAAAAAATGTTGCGAGCCAAACAGTTTTTTTCTTGACAAAACTTGTCTTATTGTAAAAAACGTTTGTTTCCTCTGTATCCATCATCTTCGATCTCTGAATAACCCATTGAACGCCATTCAAATCGAAAAAATAAATACATATATTGATCTTATGCCTCTATTGGAGTCAAATTCTACGTTAATTATTACAACCACGAAAAATAATCGTGGTACCCAATAAAAAACAACAAGCACTATGTTAATTATTACAACCACGAAAAATAATCATGGTACCAAATAAATAACAATAACCACGAAAAAGCATCGTGGGATCCAATCACACAAGATCAACAATAAAAAATGTGACCATAATAGCTGGATAAGAACGCTGCAAAACAAGGGTTAGCACAATTCTACTTCTTATCCTCTATATTCTATAGACAACATGGCCTGTTTAATCCATACGCGTGATTAAAGCCTGCTCTGATACCACTGTTGGAAAACGAATCCCAGAACCCAGCAATGACTCGTACAGATTAAACAACAAAAAATCAACACAAACCCTACAAGGCGAAATTAGGGTTTACCTCTCATCTGTAGACACGAACGCTGGTTGACTTGTTTCTTTTTAGAACTTGACAGACCCGATTACTGCACCAACAAACACTACTCGATAGTACCTCACAATCTTCTGCCATATTCCATTATACCTCGATTACATAGTCAAGAGTGGACTTCTACGTAGTCTCCTTGTTCTCTTTCTCACAGCCTCTCTTCTAATTTTCTGAATGACTGTTGTGTGACGTAGAGAACATAACGATATATTTATAGGGCTAGAGCAGGGACCTGAGGAGAAATAAATCTGGGCTCCTTGTGTAAATAAGAAAACCTAATCCCACCTGGATTCTATTCTTATTTCACAAATTAAAATTCACACCACTAAAGAATTATAATTGCACTCCCTTCTTTATCTCAATTTATATTTCGAGCTCCACGTTATTAAATACTTATTAATCTCCACATGTTAAGATTACAGATATCTGTTGATTAAATGTCGATTACTAACAATATTGCAGTACAAGTTGGGGGAAGAATCCCTGAGAATCAAAATCTCCCTGATTGTGAGTTGAATTTGGTAACAGAGACAGTGGAAAGCTCCGGATTATTGTATTATCTGGGATTATCTTGAGAAAGTAAGGATGGTCATTGAAAAGAGATTGGCACTGTCTTTCGATAATGGAAAGCCTCCAGGTGCTACCTGAAATATTAACCACCGAGGAGTGACCTACCCTCAAATCCTGGGAGCTTCCTCGTCTAATACATTGGTATTACAGTTCAGGTTGAGTGCAACGGAAATGGTCAAAAGCTCTGGACGCGCGTGTTTGAATTTTTATCAGTGGAGGTCGTGGAAATCTCCTTGGCCATAATTACGAGTTGAATTTTTATCAATGGAGGCAATGGAAATCTCTCTGGCCATGATTACGAGTTGAATTTTTATCAGCCGAGGTGGTGGAGGTAATGAAAATCCCCCTGGCCATGATTGGGAGTTGAAATTTTATCAATGGAAGCGGAGGCGGTGGAAATCTCTCAAGCCATGATTACGAGTTGAGTTTTTATCACTGGAGGCGGTGGAGGTAGTGGAAATCTCCCTGACCATGATTACGAGCTGAATATTTATCAGTTGAGGCGTTGAAAATTTCCCTGGCCATGATTACGAGTTAAATTTGTTGATGGAGACGATGGAAAGCTTCAGACGCATGATGTTTGAATGAAGGTTGGCTGGTTGGTAGATTCGACCACTTCTTGTCACTCGATTGTTTGTATCTTCCCAGAGTTGATGGTTCTCGCCCCAAAAGTCTGCAAATCATTCACCAACTTTGCGCTTGCCAGCTTTGATGGCTTCTCTCTTCTGTTTCTCATTCTGATCTTCAGACCACTAGTCTATCAAACTGTCTGGAGTTTTCTAATTGCTAATCTCAACTGTTTCCAACTTTGCTTTCAGATCCGTTACCTCTGAATCTTGCCAAAAAGACTGATCTAGCATGGATATATTGACTGTCCACACTTCTTCATTGCCGACTCGAATGTCAACATCCTCATCTTCGTTCCATGTGGTTGTCTGGGGATCGGTGACCAGAATTGATATGTTAGAAGAATGTGGAACTGGTGCGGACAGCCGCGGGAGAGACTCTCCGATAATGTATGCTTGAGGAAACCAATCGTGATCACTGAAGACAGTTTCTATGGCTTGACGGTTTTCTTCTTTGGGAAGTTGAGATAGTGAGTAATGAACTTCTCCATTCCTCAGGCTCAAATGATTTTCGAATTCCCCAAGCAAGGTTGGGAGTGAAACCGTGTCCAGAGGGTCAGTACAGATTGCTACTTCTTCGACTTGGCTAATACTGAAATTTTCCGATATGCAAACAGATGGCTTGTCGTGAAATTCTGGGACACTATACTGGCTCGGGTCCCAAGAGATTAGCAGAGAACCGAACAATGCTTGTTGGGAATCCTCCCACTCTCGATCGTTCATGGCCCATTCTCCTTCTTTAGCGAGATCGCCCCATTTGAGTTTGGGCTTTCGTTTAAGATTTCCAATGGCATAGACTTTCAGATTCTTCGGTACTGAGACAAAGGGTTTTGGTTCAGTGATTGGCACGATGTACAGGCTTGAATTGAACTGAGCAGGGTTTTGACTTTTTGAAGTGGAGCTGAGGGATATCTGGTTAATCTGGATATTTTGCTTGTGGTCAGGCACAGGATTGGAAGTGGTGTTGGGCTTTTGTTTGGGAATTGGGATGGTTCCGTCATCAACAAAGTCTTGGACTATGTGTTTGAGGTGGATACAGTTGTTGGTATGATGGTCGAGCATTTGGTGGTAGACACAGTAGACATTAGGATTGTGGTTTGCGGGAAGCTCTTTGGGTGGATCAAGAGGCTTGATGGCATTCTTCTCGAGGAGCTTTTTGTAGACAGTGGTAAGAGGGAAAGGGAATTGGTAGAATTCTCTTCCGGGTCGGGATGTATTTTGGGGAGGCGGTGGCTGGGTAGCTATTTGGTTAACTGGCTCGGTTTTGACTGGCTTGGGATTGGAGGAACTGGCTTGAACTTGATTGTAAGTGTTGGGTCCGAAAGGTGTTGTTGTTACCGGAGTAGACTCGCTTGGGTCGAGAAGCAGATTCCCCTTTGTCAAATATACGAGTGCGGATTGCGTCCTCAACAGCAAGGCCAGCTTCATAAAAGGTTTTTGTGGACGGTTGGCCCACGCTTCGAATGTTTGTTTTATTAAAAGGGCGATCTGGGAAAAAGAAAATTTAGAGTCGCCACCCGGGGTTTAATTTTTTGGAAAATGTTAGGTACCCGAGGAACCGTTTAGAAAAGAATATGACTCTTGTGCCGCTGAAAAAGGGTTTGGTCTACGAAAAATAGAGATTTGGGTTCGGGAGCCAGGTTACGAGCGGGGAAGGTTTTGTTTGAAAAAGCACCCCGCGCGCCCGGAATTTTCCGGTCTCTACTAAATATTTGTGGAATTTTTATGAAAAGATTTTATTGAAAAACTTTAATCAAACAACGAATAAACATTTAAACGGACATGATAATAATAAAAGGAAATAAACAAGACATAATGGTAATGCAATGAAATAACGGGGGGGTAACTATAATAAAAAGGAATATGAAAATATAGAAAACAGAGCACAACTTAAGAAAACAGAGCATGGGTTTGATTTCTACCAACTGTGTCGTACGACACATTTGGTTGTGCCGCACGGTGGAGAGTTTGTGCCGCACGGCACAATTGGTAACTGAAGCTTTCAAAAAAAAATCGTTTTTGACAGAAGATAAAGAATCAAGGATTTCTTTCAAAATATGGGTTTCCTTTGCTGAAAATCATCGTTCTTGAGAAATAGAAATGAAAGTGATGTACCTCCTCGCAAAGTTGGTACTTTCACAACGACGGATAATCATTGCAAAATACATACCCGAGAGATTTGTGTTTATTGAAAACCATTCTTCTGAATTCGAAGAAGAGTAATAGAACTCTCCTCAAATCCAACGGAAACCCTCAGAGAGCTTAAGCCAATACGGCCTTGACGAAAGCACAGATTTTTACCTCGGAACGTTTCGGTTGGAAACAAACCCCTTTGAACCGATTGGATTAGAGACTGGAAGTTATGATTTTTGACAGAGTCTGGGAGTGGCAACAAAGCTTCAAGGAAGGAAAGTGTTTTTTTTGAGAAATTTTTCGGTCCTTTACAACCGGCGACGAAGCTCGGTATTTATAGACGGGGAGGTTGATCGATCCTCATGCAAACAAGATTCTTCACGCCATGATCATGAGCTACTTCCGTAGCCTTTTCCGAGCTTAAGAAACCATAATTGAATCGTGCCGTGTTCACCAAAGAAGACTGAGCTGCTGGAAATTTGCTGGATTCGCGCTGAACAACAGGTGCCGTGCGGGGTTCACACTTGCACCATGCGGTGCAACTATGTATGCCGTGCGGTGCAAGTGGAAAAAATTCTGAAATTTTCAAAAGTGCACCGTACGGTGCATATAGTTGCACCGCGCGGTGTCCCGCGCGGCATTAAAAGCCCAAACTTCGGAAGGCCGCCCCGGGTGCTACCGAACTCCGTTTTGCGCGTGGTTGGTACCGTTGGAAAGCTTGATAAGTCTACTTTCTAACCCAAGTGTTTGGGAAGCAAATTGATTTGTACATCGAAAGTTATGACAATTTTACCCTCAGTTGGTCGGAAAAAGAGTCGTTTTGGTAAAATCCGCATATCTCCCTCATTTCAAAACGGATTGAGACATATTATATATCAAAAAAGAGAGTTTTTAATGTACTAGAAGATGGTCTAGGGTATGCCTTGTGTTCAAGAGGTTTTTCTTGGGTTTCAAGTACAAAGGGCATTGTTCCAAAGCTTTCGAGGCATATTTTGATCTTTCTCATCATCGGGGATGCACAAGTCATCAAAAAATTGGGGGTGTCTACAGTTTTGAAGTCGGCGGAGTTTTGAATGACCACCAAGTGTTTTGCAAAATCCGGTTCCAAGTTCCGGGTGATAATCCTCATCTGTTCTTTCTCCGAAGGCCTGTCTATCATTGTGAAGCTTTTCCCCTCCAGCGTTTGCAAAATCGGTGAAAGATTCATTCTTTCCCATCTTTGTAGATTCTAACTCCCAAATGGTCATTTCCAGCTGGATGTTGTAGTTGTAGTGAGCCACAAAGGCTGCCCCAATATTTTCCCAAGTCTTTTTCTTGGAATTGTCCAAGTTAAGAAACCACCGGAGTGCGGGTCACGTCAGGGTTTGTTGGAACATCTGACCCATGGCGTTCTTTTCCACATCATACATGGATAATGTACCCACGTATGTTTACAAGTGTGCTTTCGAATCACCGCTTCCATCAAACCTGTCCCAGTCAATTGGCTTGAACATGTCGGGCAGTTCAGCATCAGGGAACATGCATAGTTTCTCCATGTCAATGCTTGTGGCTGTAATCTTTTCTTGTTTCTGGACTGATTCCTCAAGCTTGGCTACCTTAGCCATCATAGCTTCCATTTCCGAATTGTTCTGATTATTCGACGATTCCCCAGACAAATGGTAGGTTATGTCTTCAATCATGATCATCATTTGGGCCATGTAGAGGGTAGAATTCTGGAATCTGTTTGGTACCTCTAAATCTGCAAGACAAAGAATAGTTAGAGCACCTTTGCCCTTCGTGGCAAAGGCCCTCCGATGCTTAAGTTAGTATGAGGATACTAAGTACGCAAAGAGCAATGCGTATGAATAGATTTCACAGCGTACCTTTCACCGTAGGTTTTATGCATGTATTTATAGGCATAGGTTAGCTTGTTGATCAAGGATCCTTGTTGCCCTAGTTTCCCTATCACGTTAGGAAACTCTTCCTAATAGGACTCATCCTATTAGGTATGGTGGCATTACCGTAATGGTCTTCCACGGCTGATGTGACTCCTTTCCATATAGGACTTCTTCCCATATGTTTGTGCAATATGACTCTCAATAGGATTCTTCATTCCTTATCCGATATGGAATGCTCACGTCATTCCCTCAAAATACGGGATACCCCTCTTATCACGTAAGGGAATATTCAAGATTGTTCCAGAGTGCCCTGCCGTTCTGTTAGCCCAATGGCGGTGTAACCGTGCTGCCATATAGCTCGGCTAAGCTGTTGCTGGTCTGTAAATCCTAGGACTGAGCTATTCGTAGCTCGGCCTGACCCTGCACCTTATCGTGGCGCCATGGTGAACTATGTATTGCGCTCCTGGCCCTACTCGTGGCCGCTATAGCTCGGCTCCCCTGTAGGGTACATCCACGTTGTATGGCCGAGCTAGGGCACTTAAGAGGGAGTACGGGTTTTACCCTCTCCAATTGCTCCCCAGCTCTGACCATCACTGTTGTAGTGATGTCCAGAGCTTGTACCGAGCTAACTTGTGATTGGTTGGGCCTGTCACTGAGGCCTGACCCCTCACATGGCCTCTCCCCTCACGTGGGGGGCACGAATGCTTTTTCATTTAATGTGATTTGACTCACACTGTTCATTTTGATAAGACCAAGGGACGTTTCAGAGACGTGTTCGTACGTGACACCCCTTTTTCCTCGTTTTGCATGCAATATCATCATTATTCCGTTTCAAATCGTGAAACCCTTCGCACTTCCCCCTTTTCATCTGCACATTCTTCCCCAGAGCAAGGAAAGAGAAAACAGAGCCCGTTTCTCGCCATTTTCTATGTTTCCCAGCTTCGAGTCAGTTTCTGCTCCGTTCTCCATCGCCGGAAAAATCTTTCTAGAATCTACCCTTTTCGCCTGTAAGTCTCTCTCAGCTTTCCAGAATACCTTTGTCGTCTTTCTTTTCCGTCGTCTAGGGTTTATCATCATGGGCAAACTTCTAGAACTTGTAAACTCCTCCGAAAAAATGGAGAAATTCCGGCGGAACTTCAATATCCCTGCCAGTGTCCATCTTAGCGTTCCAGGCCCTTACACTTTACCTGATTTCGACCAAACCGACGAGAAAATCCACATTCCCATTATCTTTATTACCGAGTGTGGCTTGAAATTCCCCCTGGACCCGTTCCTTTCTGAGGTCAGTGAAAGATGTAGGTTAAACTTAATGCAAATGTGCCCGAACTTCATTCGAGTCGTTCTGGGTGTAGTTGCCCTAAACCGGGTCATCAATTTCACATTGGGATGGTTCAACATCCTTAGATTATACTCTGTCGTCTCCACCATCGATGGTTCCTACTATCTTAAGGCAAGGAAAAGAGAGCAACAGTTAATCACCGATCTTCCCAACTCAGCAAGGCGGAAGCAAAATGATTTTCTCGTGGTGACTGGGCATTGGATGCCCAAAACTGCAGAGGGCAACCCTATTCCCTGGAAAATCCCAGTGGTCGGCTCAGGACCGCGTCAGTTCTTACCCTTGTTCTCCTTATCTGTGCATTTTGTGTTTATCCATTCATACGTTCATCTGCATTAATGGACTCTCCCATTGTTTTGCAGCTTCCAACCTAAGCGAAGGTTATTGGCTTGACCACAGCCAACTACACCGAGACCAACTTGCAGCTGCCCTCCTGTTCGACGGTTTCGAACCCGTTCCAGTTGGGCTCGGTCACGCTGCGCATGTGCTGCTCGGTTACACTCCCACATACTGGGGAGGTGTTAGAAGGGGAGGTGACGCTCGTACTCGCCATCCTTGGCCCCCTGCTCGACCCGTACTCCTTCCCAGTGCTCCCGCGGAGCTCGGCCGTCACAGGGTTAGAAGCAGGAATCTCTTTAGAGGAGGTGGCACAATCTGTCCAAGAAACACCAGGGCCAATACATCGCAACACGTGACCATTGCCTCACGAGAAGAAATCCTTACCGCGATCCCCATAATCACCAACGATTCAGAGCCGAGCACATCCTGCAGAGGTTCGGAAGAAGACCTTGAGCGACAGGTAGAAGATTACCACAGCTCGCCCTCATCCCACGGCTACTCTCCTTCTCCAGAACCGTCTTTCACCACCGATATGCCTGAACAACCGATCAACCTCCTCAGCATCCTAGATCTAGGTATTGCTACTGAGAACATGCCTCCTCTTCCCCCCACTTTTGGTTCTTCCACCACCCCTTCTGCCCCCCAAGTGATTGACCTCACTGAGAGGCAGGGGGAGAAGAGGCCCCTGGAGAGGGATTCTTCATCCCTTCAATCCCCAAGCACCAGACAAAGGACCGAGCACACCCCATCTCGTCGCTCCGCTTCGAGATCGCTTGTCAATACTTAGACACCGGTGCTCGCGCGCCCTGACGGTGCTCTGCTTACCAAGGAAGACAGTGTGAGCTCGCCTGAAAATGCCTTCGCTCTGGCCCTAGTCGTGCTGCTCCCCATTGATGTGGATAAAGAAAAGGGGAGTTCGTACGACAAACTGCTGAAGACTAGTCTGCAAGCCAACATCAAGGTAACCCTGCCTCCAGTGTTTCCTGTTTTCCAGTTTCCCTTTGCTTGTCTATATCTCGCGTATATAATACGTATATGTTGTATGTGCCGTGCAGGCGATGCAGAAGGTATTCGTCGGGCTAGAGCGAGCCAAGGATAATGAGAAGGAGCTGAAGAAAGAAATCGCCTTCCTGACCAAAAGGGCTGAGAAGGACAGCGCGTTTCATGCCCAAGTATGGAGGGATGCCAACAAGGAGAACGACGAGCTGAAGGACGAACTAGAGGCCGTGAAGAAGAAGGCAGAAGAAACCGAGCTGAGATTGCAACAGGAACTGGAGCAGACCAGGGTGGCGGCAGAAGATGCTCCCGGCAGGGGTGTTCGCAAGGCAACGACGAGTTACGTAGGTCAAATGCCCTTGGTAAAGAGCACGATATGGAGTGTTGCCTGGGAAAAATGCCTCGCCGTGCTGGAAGTTCTTCAGGACTCCCCCCACTGGGTGAACAGGCACATTCCCAACCTAACTTCGCCCGACAACTCGGGGCTTACTCCTACTGATGCTACCCCAGGAGCTGATGCCAACAAGTCCATGGAGGATAATACGGTTGAGAAAGATGGCGTGAATGATCCAGAAGGCATGGATGAGCCACACTCGGACCAACATGTCCTCCCAGAAAATGCGCAGGCTGCCTGACTTCCCTCAAATTGCCCTGCGTGGCATACTGTGGCCGCGTAATCCCTTGAAACACTTTTAGCTACTTTTAATTAACTTTTTTTTGTCATGAATGCTTCCTGTACGGCCCCCGGTGGCCTTTTAATTCAGCTGCTCCATCTTGCTCGTACACACTGCGTGGTTTTGTTATCTAAGTATATTCTTACTTAAGCAATTTTGCGCTTGCAATTAAGTGTATTCGTACATAGGAAAAACCCACCAATTATTCGTTTGGTATTAAGCATGTTCGTGCTTAACTCATGCCGTGCAATTTTTCGTTCGCCATGCAATTTTTCGTTTGCAATTTCCTAAGTATGTTCGTACTTAGAAAATACCAAGCAACTTTTCATTTGCAACTAAGTGTGCTCGTACTTAGAAAAACTTTAAGCAATTCTTCGTTTGCCATGCAATTTTTCGTTTGCAATTTCCTAAGTATGTTCGTACTTAGAAAATACCAAGCCTAAGTGTATTCGTACTTAGAAAAACTTTAAGCAATTCTTCGTTTGCAAATTTGTTGACAACACTTAAGGGTGCAGTAAGTACGTACTGCCCCCCAATATGGATTGAGCATCTTCGTGCTAATCCATATTACCAAACTAAGTAAACACAGATGGATGTCAAAGTGAGATTGTATTTAATAACCTTGAAATAATTGTACTAGCAAATCCCGAAAATGAAACTAAGGGTACCTTCTTGTGGTGCCTTGTTTATTTTATAACTCATAAAAGAAAACAAAAATAGGAAAACGTTGTGACTGTATTCATAGCCACCACTTGCTATTGATAAAACCTACGGAGGTTTTGCACATTCCATGGTCGTGGAATTGCATATCCGTCCAGGTCAGCTAATCTGTATGCCCCTATCCCCGTGATGCCGGTAATCTTGTATGAGCCTTCCCAGTTTGGCCCAAGCTTTCCATCTGAGGACACCTTGGTGTTGGCCAATACCTTCCGTAGGACTAGGTCGCCCACTTTAAATTCCCTAGGCTAGACTTTTTTTGTTGTAACTTCTCCTTAGCTGTTCTTAGTAGGCCGCCAAGGTTATCAGTGCTCGTTCCCTCTTCTCCTCCGCTAGGTCAAGTTGCTTGGCTAGGGCTTGATCGTTGCCTCCTGACTCCACCAAAGCGGTGCGGTTGGTCGGTAGACCAACCTCCAACGGGATTACTGCCTCTGTGCCATAAGCCAGGGAATATGGAGTCTCTCCCGTAGATCTCCTCGGCGTAGTCCTATAGGCCCAAAGGACTATGGGTAGCTCGTTGGGCCATTTTCCCTTCTTGTTCTCCAGCCTCTTCTTCAGGCTTTTCAGGATTGATTTGTTCGAGGCCTCTGCCTGGCCGTTGCTTTGAGGGTAAGCTAGGGTTGAATAGTAGTTTCGTATGCCATATTGGGCACAGAAGGCTTTGAACTTGTTCCCGAACTGCGACCCATTGTCTGAAATAATGGAGTATGGGACCCCAAATCGTGTGATGATCTTATTCCAGACAAATTTTTCGACCATGGCTTCCGTAATTTTTGCCAAGGCCTCACCCTCAATCCACTTAGTAAAGTAGTCGGTGCCAATTAAGAGAAATTTTTGTTTCCCCGTTGCCATGGGGAGTGGACCCACGATATCCAAACCCCACTGAGCAAATGGCCACGGACTAGTAAATGGCAAAAGGTGCTCAGCCGGTGCGCGGATCAATGGTGAGTACCGTTGGCAGTTCTCGCATGTTCTGACAAATAACTTTGCATCCTCCTGCATGTATGGCCACCAATACCCTTGCGAGATTGCTCGGTGGGCGATGAACCGTGTGCCAGTATGACCGCCGCACGTCCCGGCATGTATCTCGTGTAAGAACTTCTGTACTATTGCGGGGTGCACACACAACAAATAAGGGCCTAAATAAGATTTGCGATAAAGCTTACCTTCTGGGGAGAGCCAAAACCTAGCTGTCTTGACCTTTATTTTGTGTGCTTCCCTCTTGTCCTCCGGCAACGTTCCATCCCTTAGATAAGCAACAATTGGGTCCATCCAGCTCGGCCCAAGGTCAGTCTCCATTACAACCTCTACTGATCTGCCAATGCTCGGCTCGCCGAGGTATTCCACAGCCACCGACCTTTTAATCTCCGTTTGTACTGCTGATCCTAGGCAAGCGAGTGAATTCGCATGAGCGTTTTGACCCGAGCTAATCTGCTGGATATGGACGACCTCAAATTTATCCAACAAATCCTTGGTTGCTTCCACATATGCTGCCATTTTTTCACTTCTTGCGGTGTATTCCCCTGATAATTTATTTACAACCAACTGAGATTCACAAAATACTCTCAACTTGTGGATTTTTAGCTCTCGAGCGTTCCTAAGGCCAACGAGCAAGGCCTCATATTCAGCAACATTATTCGTTGCGCTGAACCCAAATCTTATTTCTTGCTCTAGGACCAACCCCTCTGGGGAGATAAGTACAATACCTGCCCCCGCTCCTTTGTTGTAGGACGAGCCATCAACAAAGAGCTTCCATTCTGTTGGGTCCTGGTCGGCACTCGGTGTAGGCATCTCTGGCCTTGACTCCTTCTCGTGGAGTGGAGGTGGTGGTGCCACCCGTGGTGAGAATTCAGCCACAAAGTCCGCCAAGACTTGTCCTTTTATGGCCGTCCTTGGTTGGTAATCTATGCTATACTGGCTCAGCTCTATGGACCACTTCGAGATCGTCCCAGATAAGTCCGCCCGCTGAAGTATTGCCCTTAGCGGGTACTCAGTGTACACCGTAATTGGATGAGCTAGGAAATAGTGTGGCAACCTTCTTGAAGATGTTACCAAGGCATATACCAACTTCTCCAGTGGTAAATACCTCGTCTCTGCCTCCAGTAGTACTTTGCTTACAAAGTAGATGGGCGCTTGCTCGGTCCCCCTCTCTCGTAGGAGTGCTGAGCTAAAGGCATGCTCAGATACTGATAAGTACAGTATAAGCGGCTCCCCAACATCCGGAGACGAGAGCAAAGGTGGGGAAGATAAATACTTTTTAAGCTTTACAAACGCCTGCTCTTGCTCGGGTCCCCATTCATACCCCTCTCGCTTCTTTAACAACTGGAAGAAGGGCCTACACCTATCAGAGGACTTGCTAATGAACCGATTCAATGCCGCTGCCATCCCTGTTAACTTCTGGACTTCCTTCGTAGTCCTGGGACTCTCAAGACTTCTCAAAGCGATGATTTGATCGGGGTTAGCCTCTATCCCTCTCCTGGTTACCAAGTGCCCCAAGAACTTCCCAGAGCTGACTCCAAAAACACACTTTGAAGCATTCAACTTCAATTTATACCTTTTTTGTATGTCAAAGGTCTCCTTTAGATCGGCCAAGTGCCATTGTTTTATCTTGCTCTTCACTACCATGTCATCTATGTAGACCTCCATGGTTTTGCCTAGCTGATAAACATGATGGTGGCCAAGTGTTGGTATGTTGCTCCTGCATTCCTTAACCCGAAGGGCATGACCTTGTAGCAGTACAAACCCCTTGGGGACATAAAGGAAGTCTTCTCCTGATTGGGCTCATACATGGCTATTTGATGGTATCCTCGGTATGCGTCAAGGAAACTCATCCGTTCATAACCTACCATTGCATCCACCAACTGGTCAATTCTAGGGAGTGGAAAGCTGTCCTTTGGGCATGCTTTATTTAGGCTGGTAAAATCCACATAGACCCTCCATTTCCCATTTTTCTTCTTAACCACAACAGTGTTGCCCAGCCATTCCGGGTAGTACACCTCTTTGATTGCATCTGCCTCGAGCAGCTTGTCAACTTCTTCGATCACAGCGTCTGCGTGCTGTGGTGCCGTTCTCCTCGTCAATTCCTGGCATCTCCTGTGGTGTCCAGGCAAAGACGTCAATGTGGTCCTTCAAGAAATCCACCAATTCTCGTTCCTCTTGCTTGGTTAAATTTTCACCGATCAAGAAGTACCTCTCCTAGTCGTTTTCGTCAACCTGTACCTTCTTTAGTCCTTCCACAACTTTATGGTTCGGGTCACCTCCCACGTCTTCTAAAGTCAGCTGATCGGGTACCTCCACAGTCTGCACGTACTGAGGTTTTGGTGCTCCTTTCAAGATCATATTGAAACATTGGTTGGCCACCTTCTGGTCTCCCTTGATCATTTCGATGCCATCCGGCCCCGGGAACTTGATTTTCTGGTGGTAGGTGGATGGTATCGCTTTCATCTTATGCATCCATGTCCTGCCTATAATCACGTTATAGGTGGACGGAAGATCTACTACCAAAAAATCAGTCTTGAGCACAGTGGATCCTGCTCGTACTGGTAAGGTTACCTTCCCCAATGGCCACACCGGGTGCGAACTAAAGCCTACTAGTGGTGTCAAGCTCTTCTTGAGACTCTTGTCGGGTAGGTTCATCTTCCTGAAAGTGTTGTAGTACATGTTCTCGGTGCTCGGCCCCTGGTCCACCAAAATCGTTGTGTGGAAGAGTGACTACCTCCAGGTCTTTGTCGGAAAAAGTTATGGGAAGCTCCACTACTCCTTCTTCCCTTGTTCGCTTCAGGCCGAGCTTCAGCGCCTCTTGTGAACCGTTCAGTCGGCGTACATGCCGAACCTCATTGCTTGTGTAAGGGGTCGCCAGTCCATGTATCATATGGACGGTCCCCTTTGGCGGCTTATCACAATCCAAATCTTTGTTTTGGTCGGTGTATTGCTGCTCGTCTGCTAAGAACTCTTTTAGGTGCCCTGCGGCCACCTGCTCGTCCAAAAACTTTTTATACTCCACATAGTCCTCAGTCATATGCCCCCAATCTCGGTGGTAGCTACAATGCTGGTTGGTGGCTCTCCTCTTCATTGGGTTCCCGATCATCTTTGGTGGCCTTCTGAACCATGGTTGGTCTTTGATGAGGTAAAGCATCTTGTAGATTGGCATGTTGAATGCTGCCAAAACACTAAAGTAGGATTTTGGGTCTGCGGCGTCCTTCCTCCCCGTCCCAAACTCCTTCTTGCCAGTGTTGTATTCCTTTTTATACACCTTGGACTTTAGAGGCTTCCTTGGGGGGGGGGGGGGGGGGGGTCTAGAGCCGTCCTGACACAATCTTGCCTTCTGAATGGATGATGTCATCCTCTACCCGGGCGTGCTTTTGGATTCTCTGCATAACTTTGGCAACGGTCTTGACCGGGTGCATAGTAAGTGATTCTCGTAACTTGCTATGCATGGGTAGGCTTGTTTTGAATGTTGCCAGAGCGTACTCTTCACTGCAGTTTTCAATCTCGTTGAAAATCTCCCAATACCTCTTGGCATATTCCCTCAAGGTCTCCTCGTCGTTCTGCCTCATTGCCGTTAAGACATCAAAAGTTTTTGGGGCAGCTCGGCTTGTGAGAAATCTTGTACAGAACTCCTCAGCAAGCTGTGTCCAACAAAGTATTGATCCCTCTGGTAGCTTGTGATACCAACTAAGCGACACCTTCCCAAGGCTGGAAGGAAAAATCTTGCACAACACGGCGTCATCGTTCTCTTGCATGAACATGGCCTGCTGATAGTGCTAGATATGCATGACGGGGTCAGTGTTCGTTTCATACAGCACAAACGTGTCGTGCTTGACCCTGCTCCGCATCTTTTCCGTCCTGAACCAATAGTTAAGGGGAGAGGCTGCTATTTGTCCCAGGGCTTCTTTTGCTGCTTCTCGTGCAGTTTTTGGGCCACCCTCTGGGCGAGCATCCCCATAACGGTCCCTGGCCCTCTGCTCATTGGACCCATATCTCTCGTATCTGTCCCTAGCATGTTTCTTCCCACCGCCCTTCTCGTGGGACTGGCTCCTCTCTCTCCTTTTTCGTGGAGAATCCTTCCTACCTGTGGACAGGTTTTCCCGTGCTCAACGGTCCTTGGCCCTCCTCGGCCTTTCATCTCGTAGCACGGTGTGGGAACGAGAATGGAGATCCCTTTCCGCCTCTTTAAGGCATTGTTTCAAATCTTCAACCTCCCGCTCCCGTCGGGTAAGTTGCCGTGCCAACTCCTCGGCTTCTTGTTCCCGCCGATCACGACTTTTCTCGTGGTCGCGAGATTTTTGGCCAGAGTTCCTCCCTGCACGTGGGGGACTTCGACCTCTGCTTTCTCCTGAAGGGGACCATTCCCTTTCATACCTTATAGGGGTCACAGACCGTCGGTGTCGGCCCCTGTACCTTGGTATCTCTTGTATCTTATCAAAGCGCCTCGATCAATGGCCCTTTCGTGGCGCAGTAGGGACCGTGGGTGCCCTTTTTTCTTTCATTTTAGGCAAAGGCGTGATAAATCCGTCGTCTCGTGACGTCTCACACCTGGGAGTAGGAAATACCGGTTCTGATGCAGCCATGGATTGATTTTCTTCTTAATCACCAAAAATAGAGCTTTTTGTGCAGTTTCCCACAGACGGCGCCAATTGTAGAGGGTAGAATTCTGGAATCTGTTTGGTGCCTCTAAATATGCAAGACAAAGAACAGTTAGAGCACCTTTGCCCTTCGTCGCAAAGGCCCTCCGATGCTTAAGTTAGTATGAGGATACTAAGTAAGCAAAGAGCAATGCGTATGAATAGATTTCACAGCGTACCTTTCACCGTAGGTTTTATGCATGTATTTATAGGCATAGGTTAGCTTGTTGATCAAAGATCCTTGTTGTCCTAGTTTCCCTATCACGTTAGGAAACCCTTCCTAATAGGACTCATCCTATTAAGTATGGTGGCATTACCGTAATGGTCTTCCACGGCTAATGTGACTCCTTTCCATATAGAACTTCTTCCCATATATTTGTGCAATATGACTCTCAATAGGATTCTTCATTCCTTATCCGATATGGAATGCTCACGTCATTCCCTCAAAATACGGGATACCCCTCTTATCACGTAAAGGAATATTCAAGATTGTTCCAAAATGCCCTGCCGTTCTGTTAGCCCAATGGTGGTGTAACCGTGCTACCATATAGCTCGGCTAAGCTGTTGCTGGTCTGTAAATCCTAGGACCGAGCTATTCATAGCTCGGCCTGACCCTGCACCTTATCGTGGCGCCATGGTGAACTATGTATTGCGTGCCTGGTCCTACTCGTGGCCTCTGTAGCTCGGCTCCCCTGTAGGGTACATCCACGCTGTATGGCCGAGCTAGGGCACTTAAGAGGGAGTACGGGTTTTACCCTCTCCAGGCCATTTGCTTGTTGTTGGTGGCTCGCTGATCTTCCAAGGCTTCTTTAAGAATCTGAACCTCGATTTTCTCTGACTGTTCTATGGTCTTTGCCATGACTGGAAGGCTAGTTGACTGCTTTGCTCTTGACTCAGTTCAAATTAATCGCTGTTGGGGAGTTCGAGCCCAACCAGGTGCAGGATTGTTCTTGTTTTTGCCAATGGTTGTGTACTGCTGGTATGAACAGATTAAATTAAATGATGTTGTATGTGCAGTCTATTTACATGAAAGAATGAAGTGCTATGCATGATGCAAGATTGCCCCAATTTCCTTTGATTTTGCTGAATATGTTCAAGATTTTGAAAACAACGGCCGGACCGAGGTTGCCTACCTATCCCCGTGGAGAGGAATCAGATCGTAACGTAGTTCGGGACTGCAATTTGGGATTTTCAATTTTTGCAAAAAGATGTCTTTTTTTCATTGATCGCTCACTCATGGAGTGGTACAAAAGGGTTCTGATAGACGGAAAAATAGACTCGATAAGCAAAGTACAAGCTATTACAGACTCAGTAAATAACCAGTACAGAAAACAACAACAGACTCAATAAGCAACTGCAATAGACTCGATAAGCAAGTGACTGATGTTGGCTTTATTCCAAAAGGGCCCTTGACGGCTTGATAAGACTTGGTTGTAGTGCGCTTCCACTTGTTCATCCTATGATTTCATGGGATGGGGTGAGTTGGGGTCACTGGGCTGGATGATGAACTGGCTTCGCCGACCTTCTGCTTTCCTTTGCAGGCTCTGGCCTCCTCTTCCTGCTGTTTCTTCCAAGCATACTGTTCTTTGAGCTGGCGGGGGGACATGCCATCATTGTTGCGAAGGCATTCCTCATAGCAGTCATCACAGTCACATTCGTCCCAGTACTTATGGCCAGTGACTGGGTCAGCGAAGTAGTACACTGGTTTGCCCTCCTCATCGTAGTACTTGACTGGAGGCATGACACAGAAGTCACCATCGTCCTCTTCGTACATAACAATGATTTTATCTAGGAGCATCTTGGGCTGCTGTTTGGTGTGATGTAGAACTTTCAGCTTGAGTGGCTTTCAGTGCTATCCCACTGATTTGGTGTGTCTGACTGATTGGGTTCGATGATTTGGTCAACCCATTTGTAGCGCTTCTCACCTTCAGGGGTCTTCTCCTCAGGCTTGCACTCCTCAATGATCCAGGCAGAAGCATTGTGGTGAGTGGTGAAGGTAGACTTGAGTCTCTTGTTGCTTGGTTGGTCAGCCATTGTTCTGACAAAAGAGATACTGGTTTTATTTGAAAAAAAAAAAAGGCATGGCCTATTGCAGTGGTTTTTGAAAAATGGGATTTTTGAAATATCCAACATAACCAGAGATTATTGGGGCAATCCTCAGGTGAGTGAAGTGATAACCTAGGGCCAATCTAATTTGTGTATGCATGCAAAATGAGAATAGTATATACAAAAGCAGTAAACAGGTAGCATGGTATGTGCAAAAGCGGTAAACAGGTAGCATGCTGACAAGATATAGGAAAATAGTAAACACGTAGCAGGATATATCACGTAATCCTACCATGCAGGTCCTGTCGTAGGTTGGAAGGTTCTACGGCTATCTATATGCAAAGGCCGGTTTTGGTTTAGGGGGTTCCCAAGACCAGAACCAATATTTGTCTTCCCTTTGCATAGAGTACTGACGTGGCAAGGGTAATAACGGTAGGCTGACTCATCATCGTCCAAGGTTACCGAGAATCCTGGGATGTCCTAACACAAGCAGGCTGGGTAGGGTAACCAGGACGCAGCCGCGGGGCTAGTAACCATGCTCGTGCAATGCAAAAGTTTAACAATAACATCTTTTAAAAAATCCCACAAATATTTTTCAAGTTTGGCTCGCTTTTTAAATTAATCAAAGCCTTAAAATTTTACTCAGGCAAACAACCGAGAAAGCTCCAGTCCGGATTGATCGGGCTTTCACCCTGACACCATTCCTTTCTTTGACAGTGCGAAGCATGTACTTTGTGTCAAGCTTTCAAGGGTCGGTTTACAAGTGTAAATGTCAAAATAAAGATGAATTTAAAAAATATCGATCCCCAGCAGGGTCGCCACTTTTTTTTTTGGTCTGTTTTTGAAAAAGGGCGATATGGGAAAAAAGAAAATTTAGAGTCACCACCCGGGGTTTAATTTTTGGAGAATGTTAGGTACCCAAGAAACCGTTTAGAAAAACATGACTCTTGTGCCGTTGAATAGAGATTTGGGTTCGGGAGTCAGGTTACCCGCGGGGAAGGTTTTGTTTGAAAAATGCATCCCGCGCACCCGAAATTTTCCGGTCTCTACTAAATATTTGTGGGAATTTTCTGAAAAGATTTTTGTTGAAAACTTTATTCACATAAGCAATTTATAAATAAATGAAAGAACAATGACATATTAAAGAAACAAATAACGGTAATAAATCACTTAGGGGGCAAATTGACATGAAATAATAAAGAACAAGGACGATATTGCAAGAATAGAAAGTAGAAGGGGATCACTGTAATAAATCCGGCTGTAAGTTTTTCAAAAAACAGAGCCTCAGAATCACAAAAACAGAGCATCAAAACCAGATTTTGCCACTGATGCCGTACGGTGTCAACAATCACACCGCGCGGTGCCACTGCCAAAACCGTACGGTGCTACTATTAAACATTTTTAAAAAAATTTAGTTTCGGACTAGAGGAAAAAGTAGGCATTTTCTCGATGCAAAATTCACAATTTCTAAACCAGAGACTTTTGAAAATATTTGTGATGTACCTCTATTATTCAAATATCGTAAAACACACCGAAGGTGTTTACGGCATTTCTCCAGAGGTATGAACAACCCATGGGTTGCTTCATTTAATGAAATTTGTACTTGATGACGCAATTTCTGGCGCAGCCCGACGAAGCACCTGCAAAACAGAGTCAAATTAAGGACACCGGTGTGGTGTTTGCCAACCAGCCTCCGATGCCTAAGTCAGTCTTTCATGTGATAGAGTTAGGTATTGTCCAAGTATGAGTGACTGGAACAACGTACCTTTGCTGAATTATTTGGAGTCGTTCATATAGGCTAACAGAGTGATTGAGTCCTTGTAGGACTTGAACTTTCACCAATGCTTATCTTATTAACGCCTTTAGCTTATTGGAAGCCTCACATTCCTGAACAGAATAGGACTTCCAATACCCTTAACAGTCTTACAGATAAGACACCGGGCTTTGTGGGCTTGATCTTGATCTTGTGAGGGAAGAGTTTGAATCTCTATCGGACTTCTAGACCCCTTGGGGTTGTCTCCCCTATATGGGATGTGAGGGCGAGCTGTCCTCGCCCTCCTCCCAGTTCAGGTCTGGCAGTCCGAGCTGCTCTTCCATTGTCGAGCTGTGCCTACTGGTCTCGGCGGTGTCCCTTTACTCCCCAGTCATTGGGATGCTTACTGAGCTTTCCACTGTTTCCATCCTCTGCCCGAGCTTTTCATACCGAGCTAGGCTTAATGAGGGCGAGCTGACCTTGTGGTCGATTTAGCCCTATCAGCTACTCCCATGTTGCCAAGGTGTAGAGCCGATAAGACCCAAGGAAACACATTTAAACCTTTGGCGGTTATTCCCCTCTTTTTCGCTTTTCATGCAGCATTAAATGCGGACGTCAGGGGTCACATCGTGGGGCACCTGGCGGCATCTAGGCCCTTGGACGTGCATCCCTTCCAACGGCCCTGATCCCTTAATAGGAAAGAACCGTTTGGCGCTTCACAAACCTTTGTACTGCCTCTCTTTACTCAAAACTTTCATCTTCTCCAAGCTTCATCTCCTCCATTGGCGATTTCTGCAACAAACCCTAACTCCCCAGCATTTTCCAGCAAATCCCCGAAATCCTCTTCTAGGGTTCACTCCCTAGGTACATTTCTCATACCCTTTGTTATTTGATGTACTTTGATCAAAATCAGGAGCCCGTAGACCCCGTTCATCCAATCGACCCCGAGTGGCCCCACCCTAGTTTCTACGGCTACAGTAGAGTTCTTTTTTACCTTATCCGACACTACTATACCCCTCGTATAGTAGATTTCGCTCCACTTTCCTCCTTTATTCAAAACGGAACTTTTTATCGGGTTTTTGTACGCCACTTCGCCGCTCTATGGTCCTATCTGTGCTCGGGCCATGGAATATGACGAGGTGAGTGAAAACCCTAATCTTTCCATAAATACAGAACCAAATCTTTTTCTGAATTTGAGCGAGGAGGAATCGACCAACGAGGAAGTCCCGTTTCACATAAGTCGCCCTACTAGAACCTTAGCACTTAGGGCTTGTAGTCCGACTAACCTTCTTACTATTGACGACATGTTGGCAGCTCAGATGGTGATCTATTCTGCTAACCATTTTACTTCTATCATTACCACGGATGAGATCAAAGCCATTAGAGCGAGGTATCAAATCCCCAATTTCATCACTCTCCGGCCTCCTACCGTGGACAAGCGGGCGTGCTCCAGCCTAGGTGACGAGTTTTGTCTGTACATGGGGGCTTTCGAAGGAGGTCTTCGATTCCCTATCCCCCAGATCGTTAGGCAGATCTTAGAGTTTTTCGGGCTTGCCCCTGCTCAAAAAGCTCCCAACTCGTGGAGGCACATAATCGGGTGCGCGGTCCTCTGGAAGGCCATGTCGGATGGCCAATCCACCCTGTCTATTGAAGCCTTTCTCAACCTCTATTCGATCAAGAAGCTTCCGAGCTTTGAGGGGTGGTGGTACTTTTTGGAGAGGGACGCCAGCCAGCCCATCCTTACTGACCTCCCTACCTCCCACAAGTTTTGGAAAGATAAATTCATCGTGGTAGGTGGTTCAGGCTGGGAATTCCATGAATGGGAAGAGCCCAAAGCCCCATCCATCCATAAGACGTGGGGAATCATTGTGCCTGAGAGTAAGCTGACTCGTTCGTTGTACTTGTCTTATTACCTTTGCTGTAATTTTTATGAATTGGGGTTGATCCTACCATTATTGTTTGTAGGTCGCGGACACTTTGCCATTAGCAAAGCTATCGAGGCTGAGGTAGCTCGTGCTAGAAAACACGACGTCCACTCCGTCAATCTTCTAATCACCGCTGAGAACTTGTCTCAGTACCTGCTCGGTCCTGAGCCTTCAAGTACAGTTCTTGCCTTAGAGAGAGGTACCTTTGTTTTAAATATCGCCTTTTACTTTAGTTTCTGACTTTCTTTTGCTGCTGCTCTTGTTCACCAGCCGAAGCCCCAAAGGGAATGGCAGGAAATAGGGCCAACCGTCCTATCCCCAACCGCGCTCTTCTTAACGAGGTTCGTCGTCAGCAGCCTGCTGGTGGCACGCGGAGGAGGAGGGGTCAAGTACCCGACCTCAATGTTGACAACTTCTTCCAATATGATGCGGAGAGTTCTCAAGCCCTACCTCTCTCTACCGATAAGGAGAAGGAGCCGGGCAAGGAGAAAAATGAGGAGCAGGAGAGGGAAAAGAGAGAGAGGGAGAGAGAGAGCAGAAGGAAGAGGATGAACGTGCCTCTAAAAACTAGAAGGGCACGGATGTTCCTCCCCCTGCCGAGATGACCTCCCTAAGGACTCACGACGATGGGCCCAGCCTTCTTACCAATCGAAAACTCTGCCTTGAGCGAGTTAAATTCTTAACCAGCGCTGCTGACGAGCAAGTGCTGGAGATGACAGACCCCGCAGCTCTCGGGACCGAGCTTGCGGTGGATCTCGGCCAGGTGATATCTCCTTCTCCTGTCGTTAGTCTTTTATTCTCTTTTGAATTTTCCCTTATGCGACTTCTTTGTTTGCATTTCTGCAGGCTGTAGTGCGGACCCTCTTTCTGACGAAAAGGTATGCGAACATAGCATCTCAGAGGGAGAAGCTTCTCTCTGCCAACTCCCAACTCATGGAAGAGAATGGGAGGCTGACCAACGAGTGGGACGGGGCGAGGCTCTCCTCTATCAAAGCCAAGCAAGCCCAGGAAAAGGCAGAAGGGGGTCTTAAAGTTGCCCTGGAGGAGGTAGCCGATCTGAAAAAGGCTGTTGAAACTAGGGGGGTCAAGCTCGATGCCCTGGAGCGGCAACTTGAGCAGGAGAGGGCTGAGATGGCCGACAAGATCAGGGCGGCGCGCCGTCAAGTCCTTAAGGACTTCCTAGCCTCGGCTGACTTCGCCCATACTCAGGCTTCCTGGTACAACGACGGGTTTGAGGACTGCAAGGAAATCTGCTCCAGGATCTTCCGTGAGCATGATTATTCAGTGGTTGAGCCTGAGGACGATGCAGCTCAAACAGTCGAAGGGGGTGACCCAGCTGGCAATACTTCTTCGAAGCCTCCCCCCCGGGCCGACCCTCCGGAGGGACAAGATGTGACTTTAACTCCTCCTGCCGAGTCTAGCACGGCTAAGACCTCTGGGGGTCTGGATGCTGACAAGACCCCGCTTACTCTTCCTCATTCTCAGTCCGATGCTCAGACCGAGCATTCTCCTGTAATAGTTAGCCCGTAGGGAACTATTTCTGTTTAATTTGAATGCCTTAAACAATTTCTACTTTTGTTGGATAATTTTTGATGTATTTAAGTTTTGCTTTTTATGCCTTAGCATTTTGTAGCTTTTTATGCCTTAGCATTTTGTTTTCAGCTTATGCCTTAGCACTTTAGCTTGTAACTTGGTGCCTTAGCACCCTTTATGTCCGGGCTGAATCATACCCTAAAACTGCCCATTCCTTACTCCCCTAAGTGTCTAGTTGTCTTTTTGACAATTCTGCTTTTAATGGGTGGAATTAGGTCGTCTTTTGTCCTTTTGCTATCCTTTTGGATTTGGGAGGGTGGAGGTATGCTTGCATCCATATCATCTCTTAGGTGTTTTCTTCAAACTTGTTTTTGTCCCATAGGATTTTTTTCTTTGGGTTGCCCTTAGGTCTTAATTCTCATTGTGCATTTTTATCCTCTTTTGACAAGCTAAGAGCACGTCTGCCCCTTTTTTGAAATGCACTTTCGTCTTAAGCGAATCAATCCAAAGGGCTCTTTTGTCCCTTGGAGCTGAGCCAATCTTGTTGCCTCAGTCTTACATAGTCCCGAGCTCGTTAGGACTCCAGAACTCCGTAGGTCTGGGCCGAGTTGGGCTTCTAGCCACGACCTCGGACTTACAGCCTTTTAGACTTTTCAGCTTTCAAATTCTAAAGCTGAACCAGATGGGGACTGAAATTCCCCGTTCGTGGAATTATTCAATCTTCATTAAGGACAAGTAACCTTTGGCTCTGAACCGAGCTTAGTCGAAATGTGACACATATATAAAAGGTAACAGTAAATTTTATTGATAGCCCATAAATAAGAGTTCAACAATCATTTATTAAAATGCTTTTAAAAATAAACTGAAACTTAAAGAATGATCTGAGTTCTAAAAATGAAATCTCACTTATTTTAAACATAATACTTCTTGATATGCTCCACGTTCCAAGAGTTTGGCACCTCTTTTCCCCTTAGGGTAGCTAGCCTATAGGCTCCGGCCTTGAAGTGCCTTAGCACTTTGTAAAGACCTTCCCAGTTGGGGCCGAGCTTCCCGACCCTCTTCCCCGTAGGGTCTACCTTCCTGAGGACGACGTCGCCCGACTGGAAGCTTACTGGTTTGACCTGAGCATCATAGTACTTGGCCATCCTCTGCTGATACACTGCTACCAAGGTAGCAGCTTGTTCTCGCTTCTCCTCTACCAAGTCGAGCTCGGTCCTGAGGTCTTCCTCGTTGTCCAGTTGGTCGAATGAAGCAGTCCGGTAATTGAGCAGCTCGACCTCTACTGGGACTACTGCCTTTGCTCCAAAGGCCATTGAATAAGGGGTTTCTCCCGTGGCCGTTCTGGGGGTTGTACGGTATGCCCATAGCACAGAATGAAGCTCATCTGGCCAGGCTCCCTTAGTAGCTCGAAGCCTTTTCTTTATTCCCTTTTTGATCTCCCTGTTGGTTACCTTGACTTGTCCATTCGCCATAGGGTGAGCCTTGGAGGTATAGTGCACATGTATCCCCTTAGGGTTACAATATTGCTTGAATTCCGAGCTGTCAAACTGTTTACCCAGGTCGGCCACAAAGACCCTAGGTAGACCGAAACGGCAAATGATGTTTTTCCATATAAAATCAGTGATGGCCTCCGTGGTGATGGTAGCTAGTGCCTTGGCCTCTACCCACTTCGTGAAATAGTCCACCGCTAGCACGACATATTAAATCTGGCTCCTCCCCTTGGGGAGTGAGCCAATCAAGTCTAGTCCCCACTGGGCGAACAGCCATGGTCCGCTCATTGAGGTTAAGGTCGCCGGTCGTTGGTGAGAAATATTTGCAAACTTCTGGCATCGTTCGCACTTCTTAACCATCTCCACGCAGTCATGCTGCATAGTGGGCCAGTAATAGCCGAGTCTTAGCAATTTGTAAGTCAGAGTCCTTCCTCCATGGTGGCCCCCGCAAGTTCCTTCATGGACCTCTAACATAGCTTTCTCAGCCTCGGTCCTGATCAGGCATCGCAACAGCGGGAGAGTAAAACTTCTTCTATAGAGCACATTTCCCATGAGAGCATATCGGGCAGCTCGGAGCCTTAGTTTCCGAGCTAAGTCCCTGTCCCGTGGGACTACTCCGTCCTTAATGTACGCCACGATTGGTTCAGCCTATGAGCCTATATACTCAACCATCCATGTTCGGCCAACGGTTTCATTATGCTAGAACTTTCCAAATACTGCAGCTTTACATCCCTTGGGATGGCATCTTCCTTAGCCATAGCCAATCTAGCAAGCTGGTCCGCCTCAGTATTCTCCTCCCTGGGCACTTGAGAGATGCTGAATTTTACGAATTTCTGAATTAGCTTTTTAACCAAATTCAAGTACTTGCCCATATTTTCCTCCTTAGCCTCATACTCCCCATTAACCTGGCCGACAACGAGCTGTGAGTCACTGATGACGGCTAGGTTATGGGCTCCCAGCGCCTCGGCGAGTTGGATGCCCGTAATGAGTGCCTCGTATTCGGCCTGGTTATTCGTTGCCTGGAATTGAAATCTTAAAGCGTACTTGAATTTGGCTCCTTCCGGGCTCTAGAGTACCAGTCCGGCCCCACTCGCGCTCTTGGTTTTTGATCCGTCAATAAGCAATAACCATGGCTTTTCACCTTCATTTTCTTGATCTAGGTCTGGGTACGTATACTCTGCCAAAAAATCAGCCAAGACCTGTCCTTTTATTGCTGACCTTGGATGATAGGTGATATCAAACTCCCCTAGCTCGATCGACCATTGAATGAGGCGTCCCGAGGTCTCTGGGTTGTGAAGAGTCCTTCTTAACGGTTGATCGGTGAGGACTTTGATCGAGTGAGCTTGGAAGTACGGCTTTAGCCCTCTTGCGGCAGTTACTACTGCAAAGGCAACCTTCTCTATCCTTGGATATCTCGTTTCTGGTCCCCTGAGAGCTCGGCTCGTGTAATACACAGGGTGATGTACTCCTCTGCTTTCCCTGATTAAGACCGAGCTGACGGCATGGGGAGACACCGCCATATAGAGGAAGAGGTCTTCCCCGGGCTCAGTTCTACTGAGAAAGGGAGGTGACTGTAGGTACTTTTTGAGTTCTTCAAAGGCATGTTCCCCCTCCTGTGTCCATTCGAATGCTTTCTTCAGAATCTTGAAGAAGGGCTGACATTTATCGGTGGATCTGGACACAAACCTGCTGAGAGCAGCAATGCAACCCGTCAATCTCTGGACTTCCTTGGTCGACCTTGGTGGACGCATATCGAGTATGGCTTTAATCTTCTCCGGATTGGCTTCAATTACCCTCTGAGAGACAATGTATCCTAGAAATTTTCCAGAAGCTTCCCCGAAAGCACACTTTAGAGGGTTCAACTTCATGCGATATCTCCTCAGCACGTCAAAAGTTTCCCGTAGGTCTTCCACGTGCCGTTCACGAGAGTTGCTCTTAACCAGCATGTCGTCCACGTAGACTTCAACATTTCTCCCTATTTGGGCTCTGAAAATTCGATTAACCAGCCTCTGATAGGTTGCCCCTGCATTCATCAGTCCAAACGGCATCACCTTATAGCAGTAGAGTCCTCGGTCTGTGATGAATGCGGTCTTCTCTTCATCATCCTCGTACATCTGTATTTGGTTGTATCCGGAGAAGCATCCATGAAACTTAGTAGTTCATGGCCGGCCGTTGAATCGAAGAGCTGGTCTATTCTGGGGAGTGGGAAGCTGTCTTTTGGACACGCTTTATTCAGGTTGGTGAAGTCGACACACATCCTCCACTTACCATTAGCCTTTTTGACATCACTACATTAGCCAACCAGTCTAGGTAGTGGATTTCCCGTATGGATTTGGCTTTAATATGTTTTTCCACCTCTTCGGCTGCCGCTTTGTTCCTTTTTGCGGCAAAGGTCCTGTTCTTCTGCTTTATCGGGCGGAAGTCCGGATCTACTAAAAGTCTGTGTGAGATGACCCTTGGGTCTATGCCAGGGATGTCGTCATGTGACCATGCAAATACATCCTTATTTTCCCGTAGGAAGCACAGTATCCTGGCTCTATCTCCCGCACCTAGACCTGCCCCTATTCTGACGAGCCTTTCTGGGCAGCCCGGCTCCAGTTCTCTCATCACGAGCTCCTCCACCGGCTCTCCTTGAACAAGCTTTTCTTCATCCCTTACATCCACGCTGTCTCCGAGGTATACCTCTATGGGAGTCTCCCTAGAGCTCCTCACAGAGTAGTTGTAGCACTCCCGAGCTGCTTGCTGACTCCCCCTGACCTCTCCCACACCGTCTGGTAGTGGGAATTTGAGCTTTAAATGGTGTGTGGATACTACCGCCTTTGCCTTGTTTAAAAGCGTCCTCCCCAAAATAACATTGTAGGACGAGGGTCGGTCTACTACAAGAAAATCAATCATGTGGGTAACTGACCTTCCTTCCTCCCCCAGAGTTACGGGAAGAGCTATCATCCCCTTAAGGTAGATGGGCTCTCCTGAGAATCCTATAAGGGTGGATCTGATGGGCCTTAGCCTGTGAGTCTCTATTCCCATTTTCTGGAAGGACGAATAGTACAGGATATCGGCCGACCTCCCTGTATCTATCAGAATTCTCTTGATTCTCCAATTTGCTATCACCATGGTGATCACGAGCGGGTCATCATGCGGATAGCTGACTCCCACCTCATCTTCTTGCGAGAAGACGATGGGTACTTCCTCTTCTAGCTTGGGCACTTTGTAGGGCTTTTCTACTGCGTTGACCTCTAACGCATTCTCGGTGCGGAGTCGCCGTAGATGGGCTTTCCTCGCATTGTTGGACTCTCCGCCCCCAGCTAAACTTCCATGGATTACCACAATCTCGCCTAGCGGTTCGTTTTGGCTCTGATTTTTCCTGGGCTCGTTCTTGGGCTAGGGATCGTTTCTTTGCTGGCCCTGGAATTTGACAAAATGCCTTAGCCTCCCCTTCTGAATCAGCTCCTCAGTTTGTTGCTTGAAATCAACACAATCGTTGGTGTCATGACCGTGGTCGCGATGGAACCTACACCATTTGTCTCTGGGCCTCTTACTTGGGTCTGTTCGTAGTTTTCCAGGCCATTTCAGGTCCGGATCATTCCTGAGGTCTCCCAAGATCTCATCCGCCGTGGCGACAAGCGGCGTATACTGCATGTATTTCTCTGGGGGCCCTCCTCTCCTTGTGGAGGTTTTCTGGTCCGACTTCTTGCCAACGACATCTCTGCTAGGGCCTCCCTGATCCCTCTTTCGCTTGTCTGCCTGTGGGTATGACCCTGACGGATAATAACGAAGATCTGCACCTTCGTCCTTTGAACGTCTAGCATTCAAGGCTTCTTCTGCGTTCATGTGCTGCTGCGCCTTCATCATGAGCTCGGCCATTGTCCCTGGCGGGTCCTTTGTCAGATTGAACAAAAGCTGTCCTGAGCTCAGCCCAGCTATGTAGGCTGCGATCGAGACTTGATCTTCAGCCGTCTCGACCTGCATCACCTCTTTGGTAAACCTACTCGTATACTCACGTAGGGACTCGTGCTTCCCTTGCCTTACCGTGAATAAATGAGTTGTCGGTTTGCGGTGTCTCTATCCTGCTATAAAATAGCTCACAAAACTTTTGCAGAGCTCCTTGAAGTTCCCAATAGTACACGGTTTTATCTTGTTGAACCACATACAAGCACTTCCCTTTAAAGTGATAGGGAAAGCTCGGCACATTATCTCGTCCGGGACTGCTTGCAGCCTCATCAAGTTTTTATAAGTTTCCAGATGATCCAATGGGTCCGTGGAGCCATTGAAGGTGTCAATCTGGGGCATTTGGAACTTCCGAGGAAGAGGTTCCCTCATCACTTCCACAGTAAAGGGGGAATCTGTATCACGAACCAATTCTTCCACCGTGGTGGGTGTCTTTCCTTTTACTTGCTTCACTAGTCCATCTATTTGCGCCTGCATGGCTGACAAGATGTCTAGGTTATTTCCTGGCCGCTCCAACGGCCGACGTTGTTGCCTCTGAGAACCTTGATTCTCACTACCCTCATCTTCCTCCTGCCTTCTCGAACGATCGGTACGATCATCATGGTTTGAGGGTTGTGGGTGCGTCATCGGACGGCTTTCCGTCCGGGGGAGTTGATTGCGGAGTTCCTGATTCTGCTGCTGTGTTTCTTGCAATGACTTTTGCAAGATCTCTATTTGTTGTTAGAGTACATCATACATCTCTGTTGTGATCACCGGACGGCCATCGGCCCTTTCATCTCTCAGGTTGTGTGATGCCATCGATCGAGTCTGCACCATAAACGGAAAAAGTTCACCAAAAGGAAACAAAAACGTTCCCACAGACAACGCCAACTGATGACGCAATTTCCGGCATAGCCCGACGAAGCACCTGCAAAACAGAGTCAAACTAAGGACACCGGTGTGGTGTTTGCCAACCAGCCTCCGATGCGTAAGTCAGTCTTTCGTGTGATAGAGTTAGGTATTGTCCAAGTATGAGTGACTGGAACAACGTACCTTTGCTGAATTATTTGGAGTCGTTTATATAGGCTAACGGAGTGATTGAGTCCTTGTAGGACTTGAACTTTCACCAATGGTTATCTTATTAACGCCTTTAGCTTATTGGAAGCCTCACATTCCTGAACAGAATGGGACTTCCAATACCCTTAGGAGTCTTACAGATAAGCCACCGGGCTTCGTGGGCTTTATCTTGATCTTGTGAGGGAAGAGTTTGAATCTCTATCGGACTTCTAGACCCCTTCGGGTTGTCTCCCCTATATGGGATGTAAGGGCGAGCTGTCCTCGCCCTCCTCCCAGTTCAGGTCTGGCAGTCCGAGCTGCTCTTCCACTGCCGAGCTGTGCCTGCTGGTCTCGGTGGTGTCCCTTTACTCCCTAGTCCTTGGGATGCTTACTGAGCTTTCCACTGTTTCCCTCCTTTGCCCAAGCTTTTTATACCGAGCTAGGCTTAATGAGGGCGAGCTGACCTTGTGGTCGATTTAGCCCTATCAGTACTCGTTGAATTCGGAGGAGATATTGGACCTCTCCTAAACCCAGCAACAGAACCCCTCAAGAACAAGATTGTTGTTTGAACGCTTGTACACCTTTAGAACGAAGACGGGTCTTTCGGTTCGTGACACTGGGTGAAGCTTGGGTATGATTTTTATGATTATAGGAGTGATAATGGGTTTCGTTTGACAGAATAATAGGGTTGTGGGATGATAAAGAGGTAGAGTTTTATAGAGATTTTTGATCGGTTCGTGAGTATATGAGTCGAGAGCTTCGCTGCCGAATTTGTGCGAGAGAGTCGGTTTAAATAACCATTGGTGCCGTACTCCTCTTCGTTTAGTGAGATTCGTACGCCAGAATGGTGAGCTACGCCCGTAGGTTTTGCCTTCTTACGCAATTGTTCTGAGCTGCTGGAGCAACCGGGAATCCAGGGATGGGACAGTTGATGCCGTACGGTACACACAATATGTCGTACGGTGTAGCCAAGGAGGCCGTAGGGTGTAGCCAAAGAGGCCGTACGGCGGAGAAAGAATTTTGGGCCGTACGGTTTGGGAAATGAAGCTGTACAGTTTCAAGGGAGTAAGGCTTTGACTCTTTTGGTTTGTTTTGACCCGAGGGATCGTTCCAAGGTATATTTCGCGTACTCTTTCATCATCGAGGATGCACAAGTTGTTTAAAATTGCGGTGTCTAGACAAGACACCACCATTAAAAGCAAGACTTTCAGTACATGAATAACGATATAAAATTTTCCCTATTCGGAGTCCGGATGACCAAGATATGCTTGTCCGAAATTACACAAAAAGAAACCCAAAGTTGCCCATGATATGAAGTTTCTCACAAATCAAAAGGCGGATTGAAATTTCAAACTTCCTAGACAAAACACTAGCCATTCCCGTAAGACGCGAAGTGCTGTCTGCATTGTTAATTTCACTACCACAGTCCAGTAAAATATTTCTCATATTTTCTGTACTTCGAATCAATTTCTAAAAATTTTACACGATACAGTAGACACAAGAATTAACCTAGAATAAAAATATCAGAAATTTACAAGTTTTCTAGATATCTTGAATAATTTTGTGAAATACAGATTTTCAGGTTTTCACCGAGGTATTTCAACTGAAACCAAGAACAAATCTAATAAATTGAAACACATGTATTAAATCAAACTATAAACTCTTAGCAAGATGGAGAAATCCCTACCCCAAATGCTAGCCCTCAAAGTTTAGCTCCAAGAAACCCTAGCTCTCCAAAATCACGTATTTCTCCAAACCCGAGCCCCCACATGCGATTTCCAAGCCCCAATGGCAAATATATGAGATGTACTTGAAGGATCTATGGTGGGTTTGAGTGCTTAAGGTTGATTTTAAGTGAGAGAGAGAGAGAGGTGGGTAATTACACTACACCCCCCTCAAGTAACTTGGACTTTCCCCAAGTTCCAACCTTTAGTACGTAGTTCAATTGACCCTGAGTGCCATAAAACTAAATAGCGACAATGTTAAAAGTCATCCAACATGGGTTTCCAAACACTCTCGTCCCATGGGTCGCGTACCTAAACATGAGAAATTTAAAGATGCACACATACCCATGTGAACACATAAAAAAAATAATAATAAATAACGGCTTGGTTTCTAAAAAAAATCTTATTCACATATTAAAATAAAGAAATTTAGGAATTTAAATTACAGGTCTACATGATCGTTCGGATCACGAGAGTGGAGCTGACTATTCGGGTCACGAAGGTGTAGATGATAGGGCTGAACAAATAAAATGAAGAACCGAACCGAACCGGAGAACCGAGCCGAACCGAGGTTTTTTTTCAATTTTTCACTTGGCTGGAACGGTTCTCGGTTCTTAAATTTCCAAATTTTAGGATTCGGTTCGGTTCTCGGTTCCTGGGATTTAAAACCCAGTTCGAACCGAACCGGTTGTATATATTATATACGAAATATATATATAAATATATAATATATACTATTATTACTAAAAAATTGAAACGGCTGGGAGTCGAACTCCCACCCTCGCGCATAGAAGTCACTTTACTAACCAACTCAACTAGCCTAGCTGCTGTTAAGATAACACATACTTATCAGTTCTTACTTTTTCCTATATATATAGTAATACTTATCAGTCGAACTCCCCATCCACAGTTCCATTGAACTTCCAGTGTGCAGCGCCTCTCTCTCTCTCTCTACCTTCCATCACCGTCGGCTCCCTCCCTCCCTCTGAGATCGGAGACAGAGAAGACTTCATCATCATCGTCCGACTCCATCAACATCGTTCGACGCCATCAACATCGTCCGACGCCATATCATCATCGTCCGTCACCGTCGCCGTCCACGCTCCACCGGATTTGTTTCTCTCTTCTCTCTCTCGGTCTGTATCTATATATGTGTGTGTGTGTGTGTGTGTGTCGAGATCTGTATAAACACCCATTTTTTTCAATCGAGATCTGTATAAACACCCATTTTTTTCGATTGATTCTTGACTTTCATTGTTTCATTGAGTTTTAGATCTGTATATGCACATTATTTCAATAGTTTGTGTGTATATCTGGGTTTGTGTGTGATTTTTGTGTGCATCTCTCTCTCTCTCCCCCTCTGAACCGAACCGACCCTTGAACCGGACCGAACTGGGATGAATCGAACCGGAACAGAACCGATCTCTATAAAACCGGTTTGGGTTCCATGATATCTCCGAACCAATTTTACTCGGTTCAGTCAAAAACCCCTCTGAACCGGACTGGTTACACCCCTAGTAGATGATGACTGCTCGGATCACGAGAGTGGAGCTGACTGTTTGGGTCACCAAGGTGGAGATAATCGAAAAGTTCTCCCCGAAGGACGATTGATTGAAAATTTTCCCGGAGGACGGTTGATGGAAAAACTGTCATTGAGGACGGTTGTGTGAGACGCAGGTTTCGACACTTGGCGACACAGTGACAACATTCCTTATTTAAAGAGTAGGTGACACAACAGAGTGTCTCTTTTGCTTTATTGTTTGTTCTTTTGGCCAGGGTTTGGGTTTGAGGTTGCATTTGAGGCTTGAGCTTTAGGTTGAGGTTTGACCCTTGGGTTTATTTTTGTTGGGGCTGGAGCTTGCGACTTTGAGCCTTCTTGGATCCTGGCCTACATTTGCCCTAGTGAATGGTGGTGGACTGACGTGCCCTAGCTTTGAGAAAATGTGCCCCAATAGACAACGAACCTCAATTTTGATTTTGTTGATGGTTTTGGCAATCCAATGACCTGTGTATCCAAACATGGGCTCTTCCATATATTGAAATAATCTTTCACAAGTCTAAGAGTAACAAGACCACGAAGACTTTAACAGGATAGCGTCCTTGTGTGAATTTGGACAAGGCTTAGACGAAGAAGACACTTTTCGAAGGAGCGACTTTACAATGATGCCCCTGATTTGGCGTAGATCGACCACTCGATTGACCTTTTGACAAAAAAAGGTGTAAATTTTGGACAAGACAAGGATGTCTCAAAGGATTTTAACAAGACCATATGGACTCGAAGGATAGGAAAGTACCTCCCTAAAGATGTCCCTGACTGGGCAGAGATTTGACCACTCGATAGACCTTTTGACAAAGGGGGACATTTTGATAGGACCTGTCACGCCCTGATTTTCATATCATTAAAATAATACATAAATCCACATGGAGGTCAACGCCATCCACGGTCAAAGTCAAAGGTTGAACTACGTAGTCATGGTCAACACAAATACGTCTACGAATCTCCCGAACCCGCATGATATTAAATAAGTACAAAGTTATTACAATTGCCCATTTATCAAAAGTAAAACATGATTTAAGTTACAAAATCATCTCGTAAAAAATTTAGTCTTGAGATGATATCATAACTCCTTCATAAGCTTCCAAAATCATGTATGCATGCACATCACACAATCCAAGTCATGCTCCTCTGTGCTGGGTACCTGAAATTATAAGGGTGAGCTCACTAGCCCAGTAGGAAAACGTCTATCAATTCTAAATGGAAATGATATGCTCGTGATGTACAACAAGGAAGGAAATCATTTAATAAGTTTAATGGAAGTATAGGAAAGGAATTTGGAAAGTCACGATGCCTTATAATCTCTAAGATCGATTCACTCACTCCCCACCGGATCACACTCATGTCCAACGTACCCTCATGTCATTCACGCCACGTTTGTCATTCATTAACTTCATTTAATCTAATCCGGGCATATCCTTTCGGACCCCATGCCATCCAAACATACCCTTTTGGGTTCCGTGCCATCCGGGCATATCCTTTCGAACCCTGTGCCATCTGGACATACCCTTTCAGGTTCCGTGCCAACCAGACTTACCCTTTTGGGCCCCGTGCCATTCATTTAACTCATTAGTCTCGTTTCATGTTCGTTAGAATCATTATTGGGTCAACGTAACCCCACAACTCCAATTGTCATTTCGGAATAGGATTTAAGTCCCTAGGTATCAATACTAAGAAGCTACAGTATCAATACCCAATTCCTTAAGCGATTTAAGAAAAAATTTCCACAACCTCTAGAAAAAATTTGATAGTGATTCAGTACCCCAAATCGGGGTATCAATACCCCGACAGACAAAACGGATCAGAACCTCTGGGTATCAATACCCCAAATCTGGGTATCAATACCTAAGACATAAAAGTAGGAAAACTTAATAAACTTGTTGGGTATCAATATCCTGGAATCCGGGTATCAATACCCGGTCTACTAGAGGTCCAAAAGGGGACAAATTTGCTGGGTATCAATACCCATTACAAAACAAGCCAAATTTTGGGGCTTTCACTAGCATTACTAAATCAAACAATTCCAAAGCTAAATCTTCAAGTAACAAGCTAGAGAGAGATGATTAAACAACCAATTTGAGTAAGGGAATCAATAATCAACAAGAATCATGATATTTTTCCAAAGCAAAATGTCTAGAACTCAATTCAAAGTGGGTTTTCTTGCAACTAAGGGAGGGTATCACCAAATTGAGCAATACATGGGTGAAAGATTAATGAAATCACAAGGGAAATCAAATGAGGCAAAGTATTAACATGCTATAACCCAAGAATAGTTAGAAATCAAGATCTACAATGGAAATGTACACAAGAAAATGGGTTGGGAAAGCTATACCCACACCCACATCAAATTTACATTGAGAATGGATAGAAATACCCCTACCTCTTGGGATTTTGACTAGAAAATACCTCCAAATGAGGAATCCTAGCTCTAGCTCCCAACACCAAGCAAGATTCTTCAAACACCGGGATGAAATGAAAGCACAATTGCGTAGATCTCAAGATTTTAGGAAGGTTTTGTGAAGGAGTTAAGGTTGCAAGTGAGTTTTTGACTTGGGTTGGTGAGGATTGAAGTTGGAGGAGCTATGGAGTAGAGAGGAAGAGAGAGGGGGGCGGCCTCTTTTTGGGGGGTTTGGTGTCTCTCTCTCTCTTTCACACCACACATATAACACACATATATCTATATAATCACACCTTTGGTCCAATTGTTACATGTGTAATTCAAATTGGCCCACATGTCATGTATAACACACCACACATCCTCACTTAGTCAATTTCATCATTTCTCATCATTCCTCACATTACCCAAATGTTATTTATGAAAAATAAATATAAATTTTTGGGTCTTTACAGGACCAGGTTAACCTAAAGGATTTTGAGAAGACCCTAGTAAAAAAGGACCATTGAGCAATGGAAAATCCGAGGATCCAGGAATTGGCAAAACATGCCGCACAATAGAAAGATTTGATTAACGAAATCTTTCGATTTTGAAATTGTTTCTCCATCAAATGATGTTCATTCAAATTAATTATTTTATCAAAACACAAGATTTGGTTGCTAATGAGGATCTGAGGTGCCCTAGTTTGGACTTTTATTTTGGTTGGCGCCAATGTTTCGCAACGCTTTAATTTTTTATCTTCAAGGGAAATTATACTGTTCCCATTGGACTAGGATTCTCGGTATCAAGTTGCGCTTTTCAATCTGAAAGGACTTTATTGAGGTTGTAACGGAGCTAAGTCTTGAGCTTGACAAAGAAAAGATAACAAGCAAAAAAAATTTCAATTTCCTTCAGATTGTTAGAGCTAGCAGCTATTTTGAACTATTTTGAACTATTTTGGTGCCTCTTTTGCTTTTGATGGGTGTTTTCTTCTTTTCTTTTTCTTTTCACTACTACAAAAACCTTAAACTATGACAGTCAAAAAGTGTCATTAAAAACAAAAGATGACAGTTATAAAAGTGTCATCTTTGGAGGTGAAATTAAAAGTCTAGCTTTGTTATGACAGTCAAAAAATGTCATTGAAATATATAAGATGATAGTGTAAATCTGTCATCTTTGCAATAAAAGATGACAGTTTTAAACTGTCATCTTATCTATCCTCCATTCCACAAAAAAAATTTAAAAAATTCTAGTTCGAACACATGGCTCTCGCATGGCCGCCTAGTGGAGCTCACGTGGCACCCCCGTGGCGCTTGTGTGGCGAGCAAATATTTGCTTGCCCCAGGACTCGAACTCAAGACCTAGAGTTCCTCGCGCGCGCGTGATACTTACTGATCTAGCACACTTGTTGTTAACAAAAGACCAACAAGAATATTTATACTATATTTTCGAAAATATTTAAGCTGAGCACTTTTAATGTCAATTTTGGATTAAACTGTCATCTTATATATTTCAATGACGCTTATAAAGCGTCATAAAAAATTCAGACTTTCAATGTCAGTTACATAAGTTTAGACTTTTAATGTCACTTTTAAGCAAAAATTGACATTAAAAAAAGAGATAATAATTTCACTTTTATTATAAATTGTCATCTTATATCGCAAAGATGACAGTTTTTAGGATAGACTGACATCAAAACTCTACCCTCATATTTTCGATGACAGTTTTACAAAAACTGTCATTGTTTCAATTTTTGGAGTGTCATCTTTAACCATTTTTCTAGTAGTGTTTTCTTTGTGCCTGCTTTTGATGGGGACTTTCTTATCATTTGGTTTTTCTATTTCATTTCTTCGGTGCTTCTCATCTTGTTGCGCCTATGTGTTTGGCTTTTTCATGTGCGTGTGTGTTTGACAATTTTATTCTTGTGATGCTTTGAATTTTCACGCGCCTATATCTTTGGTACTTTCATTCTGCCGGTTGTTAGATTATTGCTTAGGATTTTTTGAGTTTGTTAAATACTTGTAGTTTTGAAAAATGTAATCTATCCACTTTGTATTTTGATCATAAAAAAACTTAAAGGTCCTCGTTCTTTACTTTTGCTTTAGGCTCTAAAAGTCAGGGCCGGCCCTGGTGGTAAGTCTCGCATTTTGTACGAGGATTGCATGAGAGAATCTCACTTGCGAAGATCTCGATTCCCTTCCGCGTCAACCCAAAAAAATGTAATAAATACAAAGAAGAGGCATCTTTTCCCCTCCCTTTTACCCAGTGGCAATGAGTTTGAACCAAGATTTCCAAATGGATAGGATGGGAGTATTAATATATCTAACACATGTTTTTTTTTTGCCATTCGATATGCATCAGTGGGGGTTAGCGGGAGAGTTAGTGAGTTAGTCCAGAGGAGATCTAGAAGCTATCCATAGCCTTAACCCCAAATGCCTCTGCCGAGGCTCGAATCCTGATCTCGTTTGTGGGAGAACCAGGAGATAATTGCTAGGCTATAAGCCCTTGGGTATATCTAACACATAGTTTAAATGTGAAAATTTGTACTCTAAAAACGGAAATATGGAATGAATTTATCGTATGCCATGAGAAATATGGAATGAATCTGATTGTAGGTTATTAGCCTTAATCTTTCTTTCCCTTCTAGGAAAGATAGAAACTGTAGATAAACAAGAAATTCCACAATGACTAGAAATTTTTCGGATTTTTTGAGAATACAAATTTGTGTTGTACCCGAAAGTTTTATTTTGGAGAATCATTAATATTGGAATATTTTCGAAATATTTAATGAATATTAAATGTTAATATTGGTGAACGGTTATAATCCAAAAGGTGTGTCTATTCATGATTAAATGAATAGACGCTATCATTGGATTTAAGTGCAAATGGTGTGTCCATTCAGATTAAATGAATAAACATGACCAAACTAAAAAGGTGTGACTATTAGGGACAATTGAATAGTCACGGCTATAATCAATAGACATGACCATTGGATTTAATCAAAGAGTTGTAATCTTTCACTAACCGTCGCCATCCATGCCTATATAAAGGCAAAGGCTCTACCAATTGAAGATGTATAGAATTAGTACAATGCTGATTCTTCTTTCTCCCTTAAATTATCTCCTAAATATATTTTTGGCGGGCTCGCAAAATTCGAAGGTATTCTGGTTCTACTTCGTCTATGCATGATGTAGTTGACCAAATAGTCAATCGGGACTGGGCTTCATTGTATATTGGAGTCGAATTCGCTATCAACCCGGTGCACACCAAATTCACTCAAATTGGTTGGGGCGAATATCGTCTTAAGAACGACGACATTATAACGCACCTTGAAGCAACCATTAATTCACTCCATTATTATCCACTTCCATCGGTGATACGATTTTTGCACCTGTAACGCCCCGGTTTTTCGAAAACGTCAAAATAATTTTAAAAGGCAATTTCACAAAAGACTTTATAGATCCATCATAATACCGTACCGAAAGTAAGTGTTATAGTTTTACAACCATATCGAATTGAAGTTAAACAGTCAAAATATTACAATTTTTCGAAATGAGATTTAGCAATTAAATTCCAACGTTCAAAACATCTAGACATCTATTGATCCGGCCTCCACATGCTCGTTGACTCCTTCCTCAGCATCACTATTTTCCATCATATTGCGCCTCTGCTCCATCTTCATTACCTGGTGATAATTCACCGCGGTACAAGTACCCGTGAGCTTAAAAAGCCCAATAGGAATATCCTAGCCCTACTTAACCCAACGTATCTAACAGATAAACATGCACAATAAATGAATAGCAGAAGATAGCACAAATAACAACACCGATTAATTACTAGCCATTAACCTACGTGTCATCTAGGAGTCTCGGCCACGAGATCCATCCTACCCTTCAACCTCTGGCATAGGGCAACTGGTGTGATTCGACTCCCCCTTGCAAGGATCCGGACGAAGAACCAAGGTTATATACCTAAGTACCACCTCCATGACCCCAAGGCACGAAAACAAGATTCACCAGGAGTGCGGCCCCACAACTCATCCCCGGGCTGTGACGCAAGCACAGTGCCACACTTATAACCCAACCATTCTTGAGAGTCAATCACCACCATGTCCTATCCAAGGTTTCGTATTCAAAACAATTATCCGTCCGGGGCCCACTCCGGTCACCCCCAGAACCACAGCTCATGAGCTCAACCATATTCCATGCATTTCCATCTTTCATTTTCCTTATTTCAAATCACATCTACAGTGTTCTCGAAAATCGCAACCACCCGGGTTCCCACTGCCCCATTTACGTTACTTGCACAATGAATTACAATGCCCCAGCTAAGTTACGCAAATCATGTAATGATAAACAACATGAACACAACTTGCGGTAATAACAATCAACATGTCTAGTAAATAAACAAGTACGGTCGAAATCGAGGTCACGAGGTAGTCACGGGCACATTTTCTAGTCTGGTCATGCATATGGTATGTAAATCAAAGCACATTTGGTTCGAATGGTATGAAATCATGCAATCCGGGGGTTGTTTTATAAATAATCCATCGACCGGGTTCAAACTGCAATTTTGTTAAAATGACCGGAGTACGTTTTCCTAGTTTAGCTGGGTACACGTTCAATTCTTTGAATCCATTAGGTCGTTATGCTATTTTTACGCAAGGCACTAGCGAAATGATACCATTTAATTTATTCGGGGTCAATCCATAAACATTTAAAAGGGGAAGGACCAATCTGAAATTTCTTTAGAACTGATCTGTAATTATTGTGTGACCTATCTCAAATTTTCGGAAGACAATCAGTTTGGTTCTACAGCCCATTCGTTTTTGTCCTACCGCGATCGAATCGTCCGGGTTTTGTCTGTACTCAATGAAAATTAACATATAATATATCAAAACGTTCGTTAGGACGTGAACTACATTTCTATCACATGAAAAGTCGGGTTCGGTACGTTTTGGATGGGACCCAGTAGCTCTGAAGTTCGAAAACGCATTTACTCTACTTTTCAATAAAAGAAAGGCTCGGGTTTTGTCTATACTCAACGGAAGTCAACGTATTATATCAAAACGATCGTTATGAAATGAAATATAATTCTATCACATAAAAAGTTGGGTTCGGTAGGACGTAACCTACTGTAGGCATGTAAAATTTCTAGCCTATCACAAGCTGCCACGTGTTGCAGGGCCTAATAAATAGGGCACAATAAATGGCCAATCAAATGCTGCCAAGTGTCCACAGGTCAAAAGTCAAAGATATGTGGAGTGTCCAATCAGATGGCGCCACGTGTCAAAGTGATGCAGTTATTAATTTGTCAAGCTCGGCCAATCAAATTAGGCCACTTGGTGAAATTAATATATATCTCTTCAAATTATAATTATTTCTTTTGCATCAAATAAAAGGAATAATTAAAGAGATAAATATGAAAGAGGTGGAGTTCTATCACAACTCTCTATCCCTCATCTCTATAAATAAAGGTGCTCTCTTTCATATGTAAAGACAGACATTCAAGCGTCCAAGCTCCAGAGCTCTGAAGATCAAAGCATCCAAAGCCCTTCAGAATTCTTCAAGTCCAACATCAAGCAGGACGGTTCTTCGATCAAAGCTTCAAAGCTCCGAAGAACATTCAAATCAAGTCATCATCTTCTTCACAAATCTCGGAGAAGATTTCGCCGTTCGATCCGAGAACAAGTTGTCAAGCCCTCGTTTCAACATCCGAAAAGAAGAATCAGAGGATTAATTTTTCTCTCATTAGAAATTATTCCAGAGATTGTAAACCCTAAATTTTACATCAATAAAATTGACTTTGGTCAGCATCTTTCCGTCTCTTTCGCAGACTCGAAATTTGTGTAACACAAATTTTGGCACGCCCGGTGGGGCCATCTCTGCCTCTCATCTCTTCTCGTCAACAAATTAGCACTCTTCAATGGCTCCTAAGAACGACAGTTCAAAGGCTCCTAAGGTTACAGGCTCCAAATCCTCAACCACTGCAAAAACTGGCTCTGGATCTCACAGCGTCGGTCCAACAACTCGAAGCATGTCAAAGGCCGCAACACAAGCATCTGCTCAAGCCTTGCTTCTCCCCAAGTCAAATCCAGCTTTTGGCACAAATCTATCGAAAGCATCACCAACTCTTCCACCTGCGCTAGAAGGAAAATATGGCGCTTCTAAATTTGAGGCAAAGAAGGGCGGCGTTACCAACGCTAAGGGGCCTTCCATACCTCAGGAATCCGCTTCAGAAGTTCACCTAGAAGAGGGCTATTCAAGCAGTTCTGATTCTACTTCTTCTCGAAGCACTCCGCAGTCAAAGTTCACTGCTTTCGCTGGACCTACCAGCTCTTTGGCCATGGATGTTATGGCAACAGGAGCAACCACTCTAGAGGAACAAGTAGCTGCCTTGGCGAAGGCAGTTGAAGGATTAACAAAGACGGTGGAAGAAAAAGATTCTGAAATTCTATATCTCAAGAACCATATTCAAAGCATGGGAG